>JBAGKK010041712.1:0-10489 GCA_037177015.1 Euceroptres primus | reverse complement strand
GCGGTCTCGGGTAGATGAGGCAATGAACTTTCGAGTTCCAAATGCCGATAAATAATAATAATAATAATAATAATGTTATTTCGGAGTTATAGTTGAAATAGGAGAGGAAAAAATTGGTTTTGATGTGACCTGTCAAAATGTGTCATTTCTGTAAAGCTTGATAATTTATTACAAGTAAAATACATTACTGAAAATTTGTTAATTTGTTTCAAAACGCAGATTAATACCAGTCTTTTCCATGATATTCAGTGAAATTATCCATAAAAATTTAATACTCCATATTTTCGTCTTCGAAAACCTGAAAATTATCAAAAAAACACCACTTTCAATTCCGCGTATTTTCATTTAAAGAAAAAGTTTTATCTGTATGAATAAATTATTTACTACACTTATATCTATCACTCAAAAAAAACTTTGCGGATGTACTTTGTGTGATTTTCTTTTAAATCACGTTTAAAATTTTATCTCGCCGGCTTGATTTTGACATACTTAACCAAAGAAGGAAAAGCAAATTGAAGGAAGCAGTCAGTGTCTCGATTCCTTTCCTTTTTTGAATTTAAAATTCAACACAAATTTTACACCTCAAGAAAGTACAATGGTAAAAAATATTTAACAATTCTGTCACGAACTAATCCTTCCAAAGTCGAAGAAAGGTGATGATTGTCCTTTAAATGATTGACTAACACCTCTTCAGTTTTAGAACTTGAACCTACTAAAACATTGAATAGTTCTCTGTTGACTATTTCAATGGATTCCATGACTCTTATTTATAAAACAATTACCAAAACAGTATATACATACAAAACTTTCATGGAATCAAAATTAATGCAAATAATTATGATAATTTGAGCCAATAACAATAAATTGCCAGATAAGCGACAGGAAGTAAAAAGAGAAAAACATTAAAAACTACAATACAAATTACAATACAAAAGTGATATAAAAAGTAAGGTGGAAAACAAAACGCAATCTTTAGGATTACTAGTCAAATTAGTAAGACCAGGGTTATTTTCCAATGAACAAAAGAATTACGAACAACGAATACAGCAGAAAATAATACACTACACTAAGAAGGACTTGGGAATGGTAACCACCAAATGATGGTAACACGTCAATAAGGTTTATCAGAGCGACATATGTTCTTATTGCTAGGCAGAAGAAACAAATGAAGATCAGAAAACAAAATAATCACGAACAACGAATGCAGCAGAAAATAATAAGTTACACTAAGAAGCACTTGGGACTGGTAAACACCAAATGATGGTAACTCGTCTTTAAGTTCAATCAGAGTGACAAATCTTCTAATCGCTAGGCAGAAGTAACAAATAAAGATCAGAAAACAAAAGAATCACGAACAAGGAATACAGCAGAAAATAATACAATACACTAAGAAGCACTTAGGTATCATAAACATCAAATGATAGTAATACATCACTAAGTTCTATCAGAGTGATAAATATTCTAATCGTCAGGTAAAAGAAATAAAAGAAGAACGGAAACAAGAGAATCACGACAAGCTTTAGTCAGAAAAAAACAAGTGAAGATTGGAATACAAAAGAATCGCGACTACTAGGAGGTTAAATTCAAAATTGAACAACGAAAAGAATCTAACAGTTAAAATTTTAAAAAAGCCCACTGAGAATCAAATTTCAGTTTATTCTGTTAAAAAGAACCAAACACACATACTGAAAACTGGTCAAATGATGAATTTGTTTATAAAACTTGTTTAAATAATGAATGATTATTATTTAAAAGTACAATATCCATAGTAAATGACCATCAGTGACAGATGTATTGTTTATTCTGCTAAAAAAACCAAACACACATACTGAAAACTGTTCAAATAATGTATTTGTTTATTTAATTTGTTTAAATAATGAATGATTGTTATTAAAAAGGACTATATCTATAGTAAATGATCATAAGTGGAAGATTTATAGTTGATTCTGCCAAAAAAATCTGCTAAAGAAACGAAACTTATCTACTAAAAAATGGCGGAATTATGCATTTGTTTATTAAATTTGTTTAAATAATGAATGATTGTTATTGAGGAGCACAATATCCATAGTAAATGACCATAAGTGAAAGATGTATAGTTGATTCTGATGAAGAAACGAAACTTCTCTACTGAAAAATGGCCGAATGATGCATTTGTTTATTAAATTTGTTTAAATAAAACAAAACTGTTGTCTATTCGCACATTATTCAGCGGCGGAATATTGGAAAGTTTATTGATTCTCCTAGAAAAAACGAAATATTTTTATCAGAAAATGGCCTGATTAGAAATTTGTTTATTAAATTATTATAAACAATTCATAATTCACGTATAACTTCTTATAATTTTAAATAAACATTCTTTTACTGCCATCTCCTTCAAAAAATGTAGATCGAAAGTGTTACGAACAAACAATATTAATTTAAGTAATTAATTCTTATCGGCGTTGGAGGCTACCAAGCTGCCAAGTTCTGTCGGAACTTGTTTTTATTTATGGGATCGACTACACTCTCCTTGTCAGTGCGCTGTCACCTGCCACTTGACTTTTATTTTGACTCTGATAATTTTTCAATGAAAATTTAGATTTCTGAAAAAGGTAAAAAGGGTTGAACTCAATGAGAAAAACAGATATAAGGCCCAAAGATCCCAAATTAATAGAGGTTTTATTGAACTGATAAAGCGCATGAGAAGAAAAAAATAACGTTCTACAAAATTTCTACGATACAAAATAACGCCTGTTGTCTGTGAGCTTAGGAAAAAGAAAATAAATGTTGAAACGGTACAATTTTCGTTTTTGGCTTACCCTACGTTGAACCTTACAGTATCTTCTTATAGAACCACTTCAAAGGAGCGGAGAGAGCGAGAAGGAGCTTCCGACTGTCCACTCGTCCGGGATCTTCCTGTCACCTTTAAACAAGATTTGTCGGATGATGTTAGGCGTGATCCGTTGACACCATAGCCAACGGGCTTGCTCAGCCTTGATTTAGAATCTCAGAGTAGAGACTGGGTTGCAAGTTACCCTGCTGATAAAGTCACCTTTAATGCAAAGCGAATCAAGAATTATCCCCCAATCACTCCTAACACAATACCGAACACGGCTTCCGTCGAAAAGAAGGGTTTGCTGTACCTGCACTGATGATTTTTGCTGACAGGGATGTCATGAGATGCTCCTTGGATTCTCACTGTCGTGTGAATTGGAAATGAGCTCATCAAAATTGGAGGTTACGAAATTACTAATTTTTAATTAGTAATTTATTTCATAATCAATAAAGATTTTTAGGCAATGTAACTTCAAATCAATTGTTAAACAATTTCTTCAAATCATTGTTGACTTGAATATTGAGTAATGTTATGATGTTTTATAACCTGATTGGTAGGTAAAAATTATCAGATAGTACTCAATTGATGAGCCTTCCCTTGATTTTCAATAAGCAAGTATAAGAATTCATCCGCCAAGTGCTGTGATTAAACAGCCGGCACGTGGCTAGGGGTAGGTAACGGGGTAAGGGGACGGGCGCGCCGTGCATCTCGCGACACCTCGCTGAGGCGCACGGTTGTATTGGTGCGAATAGTACTTACGAGTCTTGTATGTGTGGACCGCGCCCGAAAATCGAAGCTAGCGTGAAACCATAGTCCTGACGGTAATGAGTGGGAAAAGGACAGAAAGTCGAGTCCTTGTCTACCGCTCTCTATATTCTTGCCCTGTTTCCTACGCGTTACAATTCTTTCGTTCTCTTTGCTGCTTTCATTCCAATGATACATTGACTTACAACGTATCCTTTCATGCCTACATTATGACATGCATTCTTATATTTTTAGGCATGTGAAGTATCATAATGTTCTGTCCAAACATGCACTAACACATGGTCATGATTTCATTTGGGAACATGTTAAGATTTTGCATCACGAAAGACATCAGAGAAAGAGGGAATTCAATGAGATGCTTTTCATAAAGAGGGTAGGGAACAATGCAATTAATTTGGAGAAGGATTTGGCAAAATATAACAAGGCTTTTGATAAATTTATAAAATTGTTGTAAAAGAGAACTTTGTGATAATTGTCATGTCCACATGACAAATCGTAATACATAAACGCAAGTAAGGAAATAAATTATCGTAAACGTCAAATAAGGTTAACTAAAAATGGAATTGAAATACGAAAAGGAATAAAAGCCCCTTATATTGAAACAAATTCCGAGAACTATCCATTAGGTTTAGCCCACTTGTCACATAAAAAGGCAGTAAAACTCTTCAGATCAAAGAAATGGAAAACATCGAGAGCGAGGTTTTCTTCTTTTATGATGAGGTCGTAAAATAAATCCTCGCTACATCAAAGGTTTATCGGTTGAAATAAATTTCAACCACTCGAATAAGGGAACAAGAAAAAGGACACCCTCTGTCAGATGGACCTTCTCTCCCAAACACCCCCCAGGATATAAAAGAACGCAACAAGGGTGCATAGGTCACTCTTGGTCGTGTCGTCAACTCTACTTGCTGTCGTCAGTTTCTCTCTGCTGGGTGCTTTTCAGTAATCAATATTCTGATACCTATCCAATACCAAGAGTCAGTACTTTAAATCAGGTTTTAATTCATCAAAGTCAAGGTTCTGGATTACAGTGGTGTTTCTGAGAAGGTCGATATTCTGGATTCACAGTGGTACATCTGGAAAATTGTGAGGATCCTGGAAATCTCCAGCAGTTCGATCAAACGTTTTCCGAGGGCATTTACCTTGTCTCCTGCTGCTGCTGTCAACGCAGGGTCCTGCCTTCAAAGGTTGGGATCATACACCTGGACCTCCCCACTCATCCGCAAACACGCGTCTCGGCCCGTACACTTCAGACCCTAAGTCAGCACGATTCATTCATAAAAAACAGGTCAGTAGTATTATAGTATTATAGTATAGTATTTCCAGTTCATTGTTGTAAATTCCTTGAAGTAGTCCAAAAAGAGTCAAAACGTTCCGTTGTAAAGATTTCGGTTTCCTTGCTTGCGTTGATAAAATATCTAATACACCATACACTATTAAATCACACCACTTTTTACACAGTAACAAATTTAATAGGAAATAAATTCGATGTTGTTTGAAACTCAAAAGTGAACCACCGATCTCTTAGCCTTTTACCTGTTCCCTAAGTTCGGAACCTTCTGTTCTGTAAATGAATCAGGAGAGCACTTAATTTTAAAATACAAAAATTGATTTTGTTTTTTCCTATTTAGGATGTAACATAATGATGGAAAAAATGCACATTGTCTTACACAGCATAAAATTTTTTTAACCTGTAACAACCTTATATTCTCCCTGACGAGGAGGTATAGATTGACCTCAAAACATGTTCGTACCCCTTTTTTATTGTGAGAATGACGGAGATGAATCACGTGGCGCGAGACCGTACCGTGTCGGTGTTACGTTGCCATTGGTGGTGTGTGTGATGCTTGCACACTATTATGCACACGTAAGTACACCGATACACAGTTATGACAAAATCTACTATTCTAGTGAACATAATATTGGACATAATATTTTAAAGTGTTACAAGTACCACCCTAATAATAATAACAAGAAAATTAAGGCCTTATATTTATTCCTTGAATATCTTGTTATTACAAAATTAAAAATAAGGAACTTCGTACCAATTATATTAGAAATTATTGGTTTCACCCTTAAGAAAGACATTCAATAATTCAATATCATCCTTCGAGTTAACCTTGATACAGTCCTTAGCGATAAGCTAAGCTCAACTATAAACAACTCGATGACAGGGTAGACGCACCGGTGGTCGGACAACGATTCTATGTTCTGACACCACTTTTGGAAGTTTATAAATAAAAAAGTATTACATTTTGCGAACTGTCAAAAAAAAGGTTAGTAAAAAATGGCAATCTCTTTCATATGATAAAACTTTTACAACATTATAACAATTTTATTCAGAGAAAATAAATATTTGGCCGACCACTGATACGTGTCTGGAGATCAGTGCACTTACCCCATATCCCCAACTCCTTTTCTTCTGTTTACTTTGCTTCTTTAAGTCAAAATAAAAATCATTAAAATAATGACTACCCCAGAAGAATTGGAAGCTGAAAGGCTCCACAGAAATAAACAGAAAAAAATCAATGAAGCAAATTAATGAAGAAATCTTAGGGAGTTAAATAGAATAACCGGAAATCCAAGTAGAAGTTCGGATCAAACCCATGGAAGTGACGAGGATCAGGATGGTGGTGAACACAATATAGGGACTGGAATTGATTATAACGTTACTATGAAAATGGTCGCGAATATGGCTGCATGTATTGACTTAGAACAAGACATACTTCACGTGCAATATTTTGTCGGTAAAAATATGCGAGCATGCGATTTCATTCAAGATACTCAAATTGGTGCCACGGGTGTCCCTTCTAGCTGTCAAAATAAATACGTCAAGGCAGTATTAGGCAGGTTAAAGGGAGCTGCTCGTGTTAGTATCCGTGAACAATAAGTCGGCACCTTAAAAGAATTAATCTAACATCTAAAAAAACGGTTTCTTTCAAAGAAATCCTATCCATAGTATTTACAGAAAATAGCTTCAATCCGCGTGAGAAAAGGTGAAGGAGTTAACGAGTACTACGATAGACTTTTTCTTCTTTATTCAGTGACTGATTCAGCACTAGATGAAAAATACGGAAATCAAGCATCAGGTATGACAGCCCCATTAAAAGATTGCGCTTCAGAAGCCTTCATTTGAGGATTTCCAGATAAAATATCAATTAGTGTGGACGTCCGTGACCCTAAAACTCTTCAAGATGCATTAAAATTTGCGTTGCATGTTGAAGCACATCAAGGAGCACCCTCAGCTCCTTAATTTTCACCCTATTCTTATCATCATCCTTACAATTTTCCATACACTAACCTTTATCCTTATTATTCACAATATCCATCTCCTTAGGGCCAAATGAATCACAAGTATAATCCTAAACCACCAGGCAATGCAACTCCACCACGTTCCTTATCTCCTGTCTTTTCACAACAAAACAAAGGTTTAAACTTCAAAACCGCCAGAGGCAACGACGCGAAGACGGTCGATATAAAGCAAGAGCGTCGAGTGAGTGCAAAATTCCTAGAATCTCCGGAAATATATATTAAGCTACAGGAGAATGCCGGGAATATCCAGTGATTGAAATAACATCTCCAGAATTACGAAATATTCGGGAAAAGCTTTTAATTGACACAGGTGCAGTCGTAAATTTAATAAAATTAAATAAATTAAAAGTTGAATTACTTGTAGATCCAGAAGAAGCCTTAGAATTTTCAGGGATTACTAAGGTACGAACCAATACCTTAGGGACCGGAATTTTAAGACTTCGACAGGTACCAGTTAAATTTCACGTAGTAACTTCCGATTTTCCCATATCAACTGATGGTATATTAGGGAGAAAAGCCTGAAATCTCTTTTTGGCACAACATTATTGTAACCCACTTAGATCCAATCAAACCAATACCCTTTACCGATCAAGAATCAATGGATTCAGAATTAACCAAGACATAAAATAGAAAAATCTTTAGAATTCATGCACGAATGCAAGAACCCATCTCTATCGGAGTTTTAAATTCAGAAATTCCTGAAGGATACCTTCCCTTAACTGAGAAAATTGAAGGTCTTTATATAGGGCAGGCTGCAGTGACAAATTGAAGCGGAGTCCACATGGGTAAGCCATAAATATTACTAATGGTGACATTGATATAGAGGTGAATCCACAAGAATTAATACCTTTTGAATCTTATAATATCCCGGGAGATGAATATCTAGAATGCTTTGAATCAACTGTAGATATAATTACTCCATTAGACCGTGTGAAAGTAATTATGGATAGTCTTCGTTTGAAAAATTTAAACGAAGAAGAAATTGATCATGTAAAGGAACTAATTACAGGATTCAAAGACGATTTTTATCTCCCAGGAGATAAACTTTCTTCAACACCCCTAGTCAAATACAAAGTCCCCACTACACACGATATTCCAATAAATACTAGACAATATCAATTTTCCCCTATTCAAAGGGAGGACATTGAACAGCGACTAGGCAGAATGCTCTCTGATGAAATTATTGCTCCATCTAACTCTCCATATAACATGGAAATGTGACATGGATTCCGATTGCGTAACCAAGGGATTATATTCAAGGCTGTAGAGAAAATTTGACCTATAAACGATCAATATAAACATAATATATAATTCTTAAAAATTTACAGGTTTTACTTCTGCAAGATAGAATAAATATTATTCTATTTTCCCTGATAGGAACTTACTTAGAAAATATTACCTGTACGCGTTTTACATAAATTTTAGCTGAAATCTTTTACGAGGATATTTTAACCGTAACTCTATGCTACGGGAAAGCTTTAGTACCACTTCTAGAAAACCGTTTAAGAACAATTTCAGAAATGCACAAAAGCCTTGTCGGAGGTCACAAAAACATGACCAAAATATATCGTAGAATCAGGAAAAGATTTGTCTGGATTGTAATGAAAAACGATATAACTGAATATATTCGACATTGTAAAAATTGTCAAGAACGAAGAATTGTTCATACTAGAACACGAGAACCAATGTGACCGTCCGTGAAGAAAGGGACCTAACGCCCAAAAAATATATTTTTAGTTTTTTAACTAAATCGCTCTTCCTGTAAATGTAGCTCCCGGGCGTTAGGTCCCTTTCTTTGCGGACGGTGACTAATGATGATTACAGACACACCATTAGAAACATTTGATAAAGTATCATTAGATACAGTTGGAAAACTTTCCACAACACCAGGCGGTAGTAGATATATATTAACCATACAAGATAACTTATTTAAATATTGCATTGCTGTACCTGTACTGGACATACGCGCAATAACTATTGCACATGCGATAGCTGAACACTTATTTGCTCAATTCTGTGCTTCGCGGACAATATTGACCGACCGAGAAGAATGTTTTATTAGCAAATTACTAACACATCTTTGTCGAATTCGGATTCATAGTTTCAATATCCAAAAGAAAACAGAATTTATTGTCTTGATCTGGTCTGAGAAACCTAGTTTTGATCAAATCAAAGATATGAAAACTGGGTGTTTCGGATTAGATCCGTACATGAAAATTACGAGAATATATATTCCGGATCAATTTCAAGCCAAATAGCTGCGACTTTGATGATGCCATATGATATTGATTCTATTGTGCCATGGCATCATCAGTCACCTAGAGATGCAGTCATAGAAACAACAGATACCTGATTAATGATAGGAAGCACCATGCGGTAATTACAAAACTCAAGGCAATCAAGCTTGATTGAAGTAATGTTGTGGTTAACAATAATTTTATAAATTTCTATCTTCTAAAAAAAATTAAGAAAATAAAAGTTATAATGAAAAAGAGAAAAATAGACCAAAAATGTCAATCTTTTCAGGTTATCATGAATGAACCAAAGGTTAATGATGATATTAACGCAAAATATATGGAAATATTTGAATATTTACAAACAGAGGAGTTAAAAACAAAAGAAGTATCATTTGTCATTAATTTATCTAAAACTTATTTTAGAATACTTACTGACACCTGCTATGATCAATTGATTCAACATAGAATAATCACAGAAAACGATAACACATTTCAAGATTACTTTCAACCCTTACATCTTTTTTCGATAGATTAACAAGAACATTTATATGAACAAATTACTAATTGAAAGAAAACAGGGGCTATTCTACCATCAGATTCTTTGTGCATTAATCAAATAAAAGTAAATTAGAGATGAATAGGACTAGAAGAACCACCAGCTTGGAGATTAAGTATCCAATTCCCATCCTTGAACCAGATAATAATTTCCCCTGTTGCTGATTATAAACAGAAGAAATTCGAAATCTAATTGATAAAAATTCTTACTTCTCTATTCTAGATCTCCGGGAATTATATTGTCGAATAGCAATTGATAAAATCGATTCTAAGAAAACAGCATTCGACATTCCTGTAGGAAAATATGAATTTAAATTGTTACCTCCCACTATTAATGGCTCCCTTGCCACCTTTCTAAAATTATTACGACAAATATTTTCAAGAGGGTAAGAAAAAGGATTGATTTTTCTCCCAACGGGACTTATCGTAACAACTTAAAATTTCAAAAGGAATTTCGAATTAATACTTGATATCTTCAATACATTGACCTTGAAAAATATTCCAGTTCCAGCAATGCGGTGTAAATTCTTCCGACCCAAAATAGACGCTCATGATTTTGTCAATGAATGGATGATGGCAGAACTTAATCAAATATTACCATCAAGTTATGCTGGAAAATTAATTTTATATCCCCAAGTTTTAAGGGACAGATTTAGAACCGTATTACAGTCTGTTCAACAAAAAAGGAATCGCGATTATTCGTAAACCATAAAAGATATTTAGTTTTCCTTTTTTTAAAATTAAAAGTCACTAAAAGGGCTACGGCGAACTTACTTAATACGTCGTCCAATCTCCATCACTGTCC
>JBAGKK010041703.1:0-10489 GCA_037177015.1 Euceroptres primus | reverse complement strand
ATATACACATATTTGAAATTAGAATAATTCCTACATTATTATTAATTATTGGATGAGTCTAACTAAATTGTTACAAAAATAAAATACGAATAAAACCTTCATTCAGAAAAAAGGTTTTTACATTTAAACAAAATTTGTTTAAATCAAAAATATAATTGAATTGCTATGGGGTCAAAACCAACATTTTTTTGATTCAAATAAATATTGTTTTAATAAAAAAATGTTTAAATCATACTTTTTTCTTATCAAACAAATGTTTTTTAATATAAACAAAGACAAAGAGGTTAAAAAACGATTTTTTTATTTGAAAATAAGTTTTTTCTGTTCAATAAATTTAACTTAGAAGACGAGAAAAGAGTTTCTAATCCCGCGTGGAAATTGCTCCAATAATCCCTATTGAAAATGGGGCTCCTGTAAGGGCCACAACAGTTTTCCTCGCGTAAAAATTAGAGAAATTTCTTCATCAGGGCCTAACGTGGCCCACACATATCTCTTCTTGTTACTCTAATGTGGCATTCTTAATTTGACCGCTTTTATGATAAACTGGCTCGGCCCTTGAAGGGGCCACCAAAGAAGTCCATGGAAAATGCATAATAATCGGGTAATAACATGGGCATTTGTTTGGGGCCTCGTCAGAATGCCATTTTTCGGTCCCTAATAATTTTTTGTTACCTAACTAACACGGTTCCTATTAGTTTTCTCGGTTTTCTGAATGGGTCCCTAATAAAAATACGGAAAATTAATCAGGGCTTTATAAGAGCCGTATTACAATTTACACACGGGATCTTTTTTTTAAAAAAAAAAAAAGAAATTCAGATACCCAAGCGAAAAATACATTTCCAAATTATTAAAAACTAAGCAAATCGATGAAAATAATTATGAATAATGGAAAATAAAATAGGCCCCAATAAAGTAGCTACGTAACTGGCAAGATCGCGTGTCCAGATTGCGCGGTCATTGCACGGGCTTTTCGAATCCCGATTTCATGTTTTTCCTTTTTTTTTGCGGGACCCTCTTCTTTTTGGTTTCCTTTTGTGCCTGTTAATCCCCGAATCCCTCTCCATCTCTCGTGCCTCCTTATATCCTCTGTCTTTCTCCCTTTCTTTTTTTCAGTTCGTCCCTCTCACTCATGTGTGTTGTGAAATTTTGTCGGTTTTATTTCCGAGAACATCTGGTGCCTGGCACGCGGACAAAGGGACGAAGCTCTCAAGAAATCTTGAAGCTTCCTTGGGGGTGGATTGCATTATCATTTATGTCCATATTAGGTTTACGAACTTTATTATTTTTCTAACTTTTCATCTTTATTTACAGAACATTTTGGTTTATAAACCCAAAAATAAGGTATATAGTTAAATATAAACTTAAGAAGATAGCAATATCAGTCCCTGGCTCCTTTGGCTCCATTTAATCTGAAACATGAAATAATATTTTCCTTTTATTTTTATTTCAAAATTTTTCGATTGTATTTTATACATTTTAAGGCAAAGAAACCAAATCTGGATCAGAGATTCAAATGCGAATTGTTATTGATTTTGCTGTAAATGAATTCAATTATAAACTAAAGTTTTGTGAAATGTTCAGTTTATTTCTAAGCTAAACACTAAAAGTTTCACAAACTTTGATTTTGAATAAAATCCAGTAAAATCTGTCTTAATTTAAGCAATATTGGTCTAAAGCACGTTACCTGCGTTCCAGAATTGAGGCTTAAATGCAGACAAATTTTTCTGAATTTAATTTTAAGGTGTAACAATTTTAAGAGGGTGTGATACGTTATGATGTCACGAATTACCGACGAATACAGAAATATTCGGTAATCCTATTTTAAAACAAAGATATCAAGTTGAAACTTAAGAGAATGATAGGCAATATATGGGCACATCTGTTATGTGTCATTTTTTTTAAATCTTAAAACAAATTTTTGCAAAATAATTTTTTTCAAAATTTTGAAAAAAATGACACATAACAGATGTGCCCTATCATATTTTCTATCATTCTCTTAAGTTTCAACTTGATATCTCTGTTTGTTTAAAAATAGGATTGTCGAATATTTTTTATACCCCTTCGGTAATTCGTGACATCATAACGTATCACACGCCCTTAAGTATTCGTTTTTACTGTGTTGGACCCTTGATCCGGATTTGGTATTACAATATTCGAATGTCTTAATTTTGAGATGCCTTAATTTTTTGAATGGTTTTCATTCAAGATGCTTTAATTTCGGAGCTTCTTAATTTTAAAACACCGTAATTTTCGATAATTTATTATATTTTCCAATTGTTTTATTATCAGACCACCTTAATATCAGAGTCAGGTGACCTTAAATTTGAAACAGCTTAACAGTTTAACGTTTTCATTTCTTAGTCGCCTTAATTGTTGATTTTGGCACACCTTATAACAATATAATTTATATCTCTCGAACAATACACGTTGACGTGAAGGTACTTTCACTTCTTGCAATTTTGACTTGAAGGAATGCATTCTTATTCTTACCGAGCTGGAAAAAATTGCTCGTCCGTTTAAGCGAACAAAAGTTTATTACTTCAATAAATCCTTTTCTTTTGTACAGGTGCTACACATGGCAACTTTATAGCCCTTGGGAACCGAGAAAAAGGGATTATGCAAACATAAAATGTGGTTGCGTGCACATAATGCTGTTTTGAAAGGTGAATAATGCAGCTATCCTTTTAGATAAAAAGGAACTTTATGATTTGCTTTGATATTTTATAATACCGTAATTGAAATTCCTTCTTTTTAATAGGCTTTTAACACATCTTAATCAAAAGCAAAAGCCTTCAATTTCAAAATTTTATTTGTGATAGTATCAGAATTTGTGATTTGTGATTAGTATCAGAATGCATTTCAAACAATTTTGGATTTTAAGGTGTTTTAATTAATTTGAGGAAACTTTAGAATTAGAGCGTCTTAATTTTTTGGGATTCACCTTCATTTCAAACGTTAAAGAGTTTTGATATTGAATTTTCGCACACTTTCTTGCTTTGAATCAGTCAAATTTCACTAATTTCTCAGTGACAATTGCAATGGCAATATAAAATGTCACTGCAAATCAGTAAAATTTTACTAATTTCCATGACTAGAATTGAGTCACTGAGAATTGAGAAATTAGTGAAATTTCAATAATTCAAAATTTTTCAAATTAATTTTAGTGAAATTTTACTAATTTCAGTGATTTTCTATTAAAATTTCAGGGAAATTTTACTAATTGCCATGGCTATTATTGAGTCACTGAGAAATTAGTGAAATTTTACTTATTCACAATAAGAGAGAATGCGAAAATTATATGTAAATTATCAATTCTAGCCATGGCAATTAGTAAAATTTCAATGAAAATTAATAGAAAATCACTGAATTTTCAGTGAAATTTTACTAATTTCAGTGATTTTCCATTGATTTCCAGCGAAATCTTATTAATTGTCATAACTATAATTGCACAGTAAAAAAGAATACTTAAAAATTTTACACCTTAAAATGGTTTGGATTAAACTCAGTAATATTTGTCTGAATTTAAGCAAAAATGATTTGATTTTAAGTAAAATTTGTCTGAATTTAAGACTCAATTCTGAAATTCAGGCAACGTGATATTAAATTTAGACCAATATTACTTAAATTAAGACAAAATTTTACTGAATGTAATCTAAACCATTTTAAGGTATAACAATTTTAAGTAATTTTTTTTACTGTATTGAGTCACTGAAAATTTAGTGAAATTTGACTGATGAAAGTAAAAGAGCACGCCATTATTTAGGTGCCTTTTAATTTCGCACATTTTTGAGCGCCTTTATTTATAAATTGTTTAGATTTGGGTGCTTTAATTTTAATATGATTTAATTTACATTTGGGAAACTTTGATAAAATTTTGGAATGCCTTAATTTTCGGATCGCTTTATGTCTTAATTTGTGGAAGTAAATCTAAATGTAAGTTAATTTCATCTAAATTTTAAATCTAAATTAAGTTTAATTTGACATATAACTTACATTTAATAATTATTCCAAATGTTAAAATACAAAATGCGATATTAATTGAATATTCCATAATAAAATATATAATTTCTCCAATATTGGAACTATTGAATTCTCGAAAATTCTAAATTTTGTCAGGGTCCTGTCTGGTATTCACACACATTTAAATTTAGGGGTCAATGGAACCGCACTGTCAGGCGTTTAGTCAAGTCTGAGGTGCAATTTTTTTTCTCCGTCAGACAGAGACGGTTTTCGAATCGTCTCTTGTAGTTCATCGTAAAACAAACGTGCGAAAACGACTAGCAATAAGAGAATAACACACCAGACACCTGGTTCCGCATATTTACATATAAAATGTTATATATCGACGATTTATACGCGTTTCGACGAGAGGAAGATCCACTCGTATTGGTACAGAAAGTCTGCGGTAGACACGTATGTCTATATGCAGACGTTAGATAGTGCACATACAAGCAAACATGTAAATAAATGTATGTTTATTTAAAAGCGTTGGAACCTGTGCAAGAGGGGTGTCGTAATGTAGTTTTGGGGCCATTGTGCCGTCGAGGTGAATGCCTCGAAACGTGTGAAAAGGAAGGGACAAAGGGAGAAAAAAAATTTCTTGGTTCTCAGGCGATCTCCAGACGACTGGGCGCAAGGGCTGAACTCGTTTTAAAGGGCTACGAGGAAACCAGACGCGCCATATTGTCGGCGTTTTATACAGGGTGTTCATTTAAATCCAAAATCAGAGCTAATGCAATTTATTAAAAATTAAAATGTCTTAATTTTTGGTCGCCTGAAATTTGGGGGCCTTAACCCTTAAACAGCCACTGCTGCAGATGAGCAACATTCACTTTTATCGATTTTCTTGAATTTTCGTGAAATAAATTTAGAATTCTGCAAAATAAATAAGTGGATTTTATTTTATTGCAAGAATCGATCAGAAAATGAACATGCATTATTCCGAATTTTTTCAGAATAATAACGAATTGGCCGTTAAAGGGTTAATTTCGTTGAAAAGTAAGGTGCCTTATTTACTGGAACTGCTTTTTCATTTTTGAGCATCTTAATTTTTGAACACCTTAATTTTCGGGTCCTTTAATTTTTGGATACCATAATTTTAAAATACCTTAACAGTCTTGATTTTGAATCGCTTTAATTTTTGTACGCCTTAATTTCAAAGCAGCTTAATTTTTTAAATTAAGGTGTTAAGCCGTTTTTAGGGCGCTCTATTTGTAAGGCAGCGCCTTAATATTAAAAAAGTCCTAATATGTATTGAGGTCCTCAATATTATTGTTTTTTATTTCAAAGCAATAAATGAAGTTATTAATTTAATAAATGAAATTATTGAAACAATAATTTAAACAATAAACAACAATTTCCATCGTATCCGTATCGTAAACTAGCCTGACTGAAGGCAACTCCACTTACTCCAATGTGCATAATTTTAAGACAGTATTAATAAATTAAGGTCGCAATTTTTAAAATACTTGTAATTTTAAAGATATTAGTAATTTTAATTTATATGGGATGATTTAAGGAGAAATTGGACAGTCGGGAAAAAATTAGTCAAAGCCCCTAACTTCAGAATTTAAATTTTAAACAGTTTTTTTTATCAACCTCTTTTTTAGTCGAAATGACTAAAACTTTATTTCCTATCAAATAAGCCCATCAAAAGTTTCAATTGGATAAAAATTGCAGATTTTTTTCATTCTAAATCTTTAGGCAAATTTTAGCTGTTTTTTCGCCGAAATCTGCAGATTCCGAATGAAAAAAATGTGTAATTTTTATTCGGTTGAAATCGAAGTCTGCAGATTCCGAATGAAAAAAATGGGTCATTTTTACCCGATTGAAACTTTTGATGGCTTATTTTATAGAAAATAAAATTTTTGGCATTTCAACTTGAAAAAATTGATAAAAAACTGTTTAAAATGATAAACCTGAGGAAATAGGCTCTTCGACTAACTTTTTTTTCCTACTGACCAATTCCTCCGTAAAATTTTCTATCTACTTTTGTGTTTAACAAGTGGAATTTAAAGTCTAAACCTACATTTTTATTACTAATATAGTTTTAATTAATATTATCATTGCGAAAACGATCTGTTTGATTTAAACAAAATTTGTTTTATTCGAATAAAACTTGTTTTATTCGAATAAAATTTGTCTTATTCAAATAAAAATTTGTATAAATCAAGTAAATTTTTTTAAAATTAAAAAATGATGCCCATTTTTAACTGGATCGTATAAATCTTATTCTGCCCAGTGATTGATCTCTTCTCGAATTTTTGAAAAATTATTTGAAGATAAAAGTTAAAATCCTTTCGATATAGCTGAGGGCCTTTTTTTCTGGGAACACCCCTTATAAACTATCTTTCGGAGCACAAGGCCCTCATCCAGACTGCATTATTATACGCCTGTTTTGATTTTGATTCTACTACGGAAGCGAGTCTATACACGTGCACGCATTTACTATGAGAAGTCTACGTTGCACGTGTATCGACGTAAATAAGAATTGTTATTAGCCCTAAATGGTAACCTTTCTTCAGCATAAATTAACTCTCGCAAGAAAGATTAACTTCTTAATCTTTAAGGATAAAAAAATTACATAAGTGCAAATTCATATTCTAGTTCTCAGAAAATTACCATATAATTATATAAAGATGAATGATTCAAAGATAAATTAATAATTAATAATTCAGTTTATTAATTATGAATAAATTGGAAAAATCCTACTTGAAACATTTTTTAAAAATTTTCTGGAATTAATCCCTTAATATTCATCAAATCATGAAAAGTAATAACAAATAACGCAAAGTTGATAAAGTAAATAAGTTTATTGCAAAAATATTTTTACTGCCTACGATTCTTATTTATAAATAATTCATGAATTTTCTAGAATTGAGTGTAAGTTCCAAAATAGTGGTTAGATATTTTTTCTCAGACGAATTCTCACGAAGGCGGAGATTCGTATTTCTTTTTTTTTCCCCTCAAACTTTATGTTTCCTAATGACGGTTGTTATTCGTATAAACTCGAAAGCGTTCATCGGTGGAGGATTAGAACGCGAATGCGGTTGTCGAAAAAATAAATAAAAAAATAAAAAAAACAGGGAACAACCTCGCCAAACCGCATCCCAGCCACAGCATCCTGATCTGCAGCGAACAAGTCTATACATCAAAGTAATTATTTAACTTCCCTAATATCACATTAACGATTCTGTTTTGAGAAAATATGATGGATTATGTATTATTATACATTTCTGTATTATACACAGAAAAAAACTAAGGATAAAATTTTTTGTTGGTATCATTTTTACCTCAAAATTAAAGTAAACTTTATCGTCTTTTCTTCATGTCTATGTAATTTACAGAAGAGGGTAAGTAAACATAAATTACCTGTAAAATAGTAAATTAGAGCTTGGTTATTTCAATATCTGATCTACTTTTTCTGACCAGGATTTATTTATTATTTTTCAGAATTCGAATTCGGAACTTACTTAAAAAAATTCTTGTGATCCTTGTCCAGTGCCCGCTTGGGCCACGCTGAAGCTGAAAGGGCCGAAATTGAAACTTGCACTTTGAGCATTGGCTTGGTTGTTACCGCCGCCATAATGGCCTCCACCCAAAGATCCTGCGGATGCTGTTGCAAAGGATCCTCCCTGACCGAATTGTTGGTGAGCAGGGTAATGACCTCCGTATTCTGGGTAGTAACTACCTTGCCATCTGCAATGTATTATTCAAAGAATAGCCCCTCATACATTTTGTACATGTATTTTAAAGATTTTGAAAACATAATATTCTTTTGTAATATTGTAAGGCTCATTATATGTAAAATATAAAATATTACTAATAATAATCTACAAGTGTTCGCAGTTAATGTTCGCAGCATGAAGTTGGTTTGCAGAGATGCTTTTGTCTTTTTAATTATTTTATTTTTTGAGATTGGTTTTTATATATATATATAATACATAATAATAATCTTGATGGGTTTCCGTTCGCAGTGTGAAGTTGCTTCACTATTGATAATTTTTGTGATGTTAACGTTTTTCAATTGTTTTCAATAGTAATTTTAATTTGTTTACCTGATTTTAAAATTAAATTGGTGCATATCTGTTTATTTTTATAATACTAAGATTTTGCAAATGCTGATAGTTAGTAATTTGTATATTATGTATAAATAATATGTAGATAATTGACTATTAGTAATATTAATGTGACGTATAATTTTTGAAGATTTAAAATGTAATCCAAACAATTTTAAGTGTTTTCAGTTGAAAATGATTTAATTTTTAATAATTTAATTTCTTTAATTATTAAATCATAATTCAAAATTTATTAATTAATTTTTATGGTTTTTAATTCAATACTACCGTTTAATTAAGACCATTAACAATTAACTAAAATACATGCTTTAAATGTGTATATAGAATTTTTAATACGTGTAATAATAATTAATAATACAATTTTCAATCGTATTAAAACGATTAAGTGACTAAACGTATCAAAACGATTAAATGAATTAAACGTACTAAAATGAAGGATGAAACGCCATAAGGGATTAAAACCCACATTTCTTCTAAAATGAGATTATTAGGTGGAAAATTCTGAATAATTCAAATACACATTCTCATCACAGGATTTTTTTATAATTTCATATTTCAAATTTTTTTGCAACTTTTCAATTTTTTTGCATTTTTTCAATTTTTAAAAATATTTTTCCTCAAGTTTTTTCAAGTCTTTGCAACATTTTTTAATCTTTTGCAACTCCATAGCTCCAAATATACTTTGCTTCTGCGTCTTTGAATTGAAAATAAGACGTTATACATCGTGGCCTAAAATTGAGAAAATATGCACCTAGACCAAAAAAAAATTTCCCCACTATTTTCTCAGAACTCAATGACTTTTTTCAATGAAACTTTACATAACTCAATTCACTACTATATATACCTCGGTAGCAAGTTTTTTTTTAAATTGAAAATTGGATGTTTAATCAGCGTTCAAACTTGAAAAAACGCGCATCTGAAACGAAAAGAAAAATTCCTCATCCATTTTCTCGGAACTTAAGGACATTTTCCAATCAATCTTTTTTGTGTCTATTCAGCAATTTAATAACTAGAAATCAAATTTTTTTTTCTGAATTTGAAAATTGTATTTTTAATCACTGGACAAATTTGAGAAAATGTGCGCCCCGACTGAAAAAAAATATACTCTCCCTCCATTTTCTCGGAACCTAATAAAATTTTTGCTGAAACTTTTCATGCTTCAATTCAGTATTGATGTATCTCGAAAAAGGATGTTTGCTTTTGTTTAAAATTCAAAATTAGATTCTACGGGACGTTTTTTTGCCTCTCCTGAAAAATCAGCAAAATGTTGGTTATTCCCTTATGGCGTGCCACCCTTAAAATATTATTGAAGAATAATTAAAACTAATGATTATTTTTGTTAAATTTTCAGTATTTAATTTGAGTAAAAAATATATACAATTTTATGCATATAATTCTATATATTAGTACATTAAATTAATCAAAATTTTGATATAATTTTCTTTTTTAAACAGCATCTTCTAATTTCTTCAATTTACATTCCATTGCCTATTATTTTATGAAAAAGGTACATAATAGTTATATTCAACTGGATGTTTAATTCCTGTAAATATAAAATAAGAGAGCGGCAATTATTGTTGAATAGTTAGAACGAAAAATTACTAATGAGTAAATAAATAATAGAAATTCATGGTTGCTATTTATAATAATTATTCACTTCGCTTTAGAAGGGCGTAATTTAAAGATCTAATAATAATAAAATGTGAATACTGCCAATTCGTTCACCACATGATTTAGTAACCATTTTTACTAACTTTTATGCAGTAATGATTAATTCGTACTACCAATTAATTTAGTAGAAAAATTTATTACTGAAGTAAAATTCAGTACTGTGACTGAAGTGAATTAGCAGTATTTCACTATTAATAGACTGAAAATTAGTAAAAAATCGACACAGTTTCACTAGTCAAAAGTGATTTTAAAAAGCAACCTTGAATTTGTACTATTTATTTATTACTCATTAATAGTAAAAAATATGCTGTTTAATAAAAATATTTTAAAAATTGTAAACATGCGAAATTCCTAATGTTTTGTAATGAATTTTTCGTGAATAATATGTCATAAAAGTACAGAATATGTTTAAACAATACGCTACGAATAAAATTTATCAATATCTAGTGTTTAATTACATAGATTTTTTGATTTTCAAAAGGGGCCTGTTTTAGGATACCTAAGACGGGCCTTAGGTTGCCTAAGACGGGAAAAATACATATTTTTTTCAACATCGAAATTTACTGCCTTTTAAACATTTTTTGAACTTTTAAGCATATGAACTTTGAAAAGCAAACATGAAACTATGATGTCAGTATTCGCTTTTTTTTTAAATTTTAAAATTTTAAAAAATATATTAAAATCTAGATTGTTTTAATGCGTACTTACATAGAATCATACACATAAGATTGGGTATATAT
>JBAGKK010041693.1:0-10489 GCA_037177015.1 Euceroptres primus | reverse complement strand
GAGAAAATCAGAATATCCTTCTGCAAAGTAAGGTTGGGACACCGTACGGTAATGACGTTTGGGGTGTTCTTATATTATATTCTTATATTCTTCTTCTAACCACTTTTGTATTAAACTGGGCCGACTCTCTTTGGATTATACTGATAGTAGATTTAAGATTCTTAAGGAGTTATCACCTTGACTTACTGTAAAATGAGGCTATTTTTAGGAATTTTTTTCTCCGCTGCTAATAAAGCAACAAAAAAATGGTTTTAAGAGTTTATTCTATATGTCAGTAGGTATACAAAATAATTTTTTATGTATATTCAATTCTTCTTTTCATTTCAACAAAACAATTCTTTTTTTTGATTTAATACAAAATGACGGCGTAGAAGTAGCTAAAGCGAAGTCGTGTTTTTTAATTTGGAGAGCAGCATAACTCGAGCAATTTTCATCCGATTGGCTTGAAATTTTAACTGTAGCTTCTTAAATAGATTATCTAAGGCGGTACAAGAGATTATTAAAAATATTGATTTTTTGCAAAATAGCAGCAGTTTGAAAAAAAATTTTCAGTAAAAAGTCAACCTTAATTTGTTTATAAAAAATTTTATTGTTAATCAAATGTAAAAACTGTGTGTACCGCTTTAGATAATCTATGTAAGAAGCTATAGTCAAAATTTCAAGTCAATTGGATGAAAATTGCTTGAGTTATACTGTCCACCAAATTGAAAAACACGGTTTCGGTTTAGCTACTCCTACGCCGTCATTTTGTATTAAATCAAAAAAAAGAATTGTTTTGTTGAAATGAAAAGAAGAATTGAGTATACATAAAAAATTATTTTGTATACCTACTGACATATAGAATAAACCCTTAAAACCATTTTTTGTTGTTTTATTAGTAGCGGAGAAAAAAATTTCTAAAAAAAGCCTCATTTTTCAGTACGTCAAGGTGATATATAACCCCTTAATTTAAAACTGTTTAGTTTTTGAATTTAATTCTTTTGGAAAACAGGATTAGACTATATTTATTCTTGGGATTGGATTAGACACAATGTGGGACAGATTTTGAATTTGTTTTGGGAAGATTGGAAAGGCTTGAGGAAATGCATAGAAAGAGCGTGGTGGCCTCAAAGCGAAGACCTTGGCTTCCAAGTTATAAATGGAACGCGTCCAATCGATATCCGCCAGTGGATGCATGCGAATTCCGTCTGTAGCACGAAAGTTGCATTATCCGCAACGCGAGTTTTTAAATAGAATACCGTAAGATTTCTAGGAACAGTCAACGACCCGCGATATATAAGCGATGCATTAATTTCGATTCGCCACGTCGACGTTATAGCGAAGTTAGGAGAGAGGTTCTTAGGTCGCGGTGCGATTCAACTTCCAGATATATAATGCATGTATATTGTATAGGATTCTGCATTACGTTGAGTTAGGTAAGGTTAGGTTATGCGATCGAGAGGAATGCCCTCCGCAAGTACAGCAGAACCGATGACGACAATGCAAAGATGTGCTTTCTATTTTTATGAGCCGATGCCTACTCTCGTGAATCCTCCTGCCGTGCTTCGATTTATAAATACAAACCTGATGTAAATACGTGGCCTGTTGAAATTTTGCTACGCACTGGATACCCGAACAGTTTTAGCGGAATGTTACCACGCGAAGATGGTTTTTACGCTCTAGGAAAAACCACTTTGCTGATGAGCTAAGGAAACACGAGGGAAGTAGATAGTGGATCATCTTCTGACATTCGGTATTTTTGGCTAGTTTCGTAGGAAGCAGATTGTTTGGGAGACTGTCTTTCGTTAGTGGAGTTTTGTTTCTTCTGGTATTTTCAGTCCAATTTTAAAGTTCTGTTTAGCATTTGGTGTCAACAATTGTTGTAGGGAAGCGAGAATTTATCATCTGTATTTATCTGTGGTCTCATGGTCTGTAGGGATTTTCATGGTATCGGATGTGTATATTTTCATCGGGATTTTTATGTGCCTAGTTCTAGTTTGAAGAAGATTCTTGATGTAGAAAGTTAGAAACCTCCAAAGATGAGTGCTGTCAAGGAAAATTTTATGTACTTATTTTTTCCGTGAAGACTAGTGCTGTGTGCTTCAACTAGTTAAACGGTTAACAAGAGCCAAACGAACAAAACAGTTAAAACAATCAATGAAAAATTCAGGTAATTTAGTTAATTCAGTTAAAACGGTTAAAAAAATAAGCAGCCAATCGACTAATTGGTAATCTAGGATACCGTGCTATTGGTTTTATCATAGTACATTTTGTTTTGTACACTGAGAAATGTTGGGTCATTTTTGCTAAGAATTCAAGTAGTTTTCACTATTTCACATAGTACCCTGGTGACACGTGGAGTTTTGTAGCATTTCATAACGTTTCATTCAAGCACTTTTAAATATGAGTTTAAAGAGATCTTGTACCGTCCTCAACAGCAATACATGCTGTGCGACATAGTAGTTTCAGACATTTTTAATATTCGATCCTGCATTTCATCATAGCTGCAATAGCATAATAGAAAATTATTTGTACTTGGTCACATGGTAAACTCAAAATTTTCAACTAGCAGTTATGACGGCCCTAGGTAGCTGCTTGTCCCACAAAGAGTAGCCTTACGCGCTATACCACATATGTAGTAAACTCTCCTGTTTCAAACTACTCAGTATACTACCGCTAGATACCTGTGAGAACTATAGAGAATAATTTTTCGTACTGTACTACATGGTAAATTCAACTAGATTCAACTAATTCTAATCTGCTAAATACCTAAAAGTACCATAATGAATAGCAATAGATTACGTACTGTGCCACATAATAATGCTAACCACTTCAAATAAGAGTTGTGACATTGTTGAATAGCTCTGAATATTACATTAAAACGTTTTTTGTGATATGCTACTATATCCTACATGTTAATTTTAATTATGATACATGACTAAAAATATTAAAGTTTAAAGGGTAGATTTAATTTGTTGAATTGAGTAATATTCAGAAAACCATTTTTTATTATTAATTATCTTTATTTTCATTTTTCGCTATTATTACTAGTTACAATTAAAAAACACAAAAAATACACACTACAGACTATATTTACATTCACACATTTACATTTTTAAACACATAAAGTAATAAATAAACTACAACCATAAGCTGTAGTTTGTTGTAGCAAACTACAGTTAGCTATAAGCAAACTATAGTTAAAAAAGATAGTAATAAGCAATAAAAAATTGTTTAAACAATCACTTTTGTTATTATTTTATCATTTACTTTTGTTATTATGTTATTATTGTATTATTATGTTATTTGCTATTATTTTATCATTCATTATTCCTGAGCAGAAAGTCGAAGAAATATGAATAAGTTTTTTAAAAAACTACGTTTCATTAGGTTTATTTCAAGAAAAAGTGGTAATAAATTATAATTAATTGTTTAAACAATTAAAAATTATTAATTCATTTTATTTAATAACAAAGAGCCCAAGATAAAATAAAATGATTTAAATTTTTAAAAAACGAAGTTTCAAGAAGATCAGAGGAACTTGTTTTTCAGAAGTATTTACACCCGAAATTTATATTATATTTGAATTTGCAGCCAGTTTCCAAAAGGATTAAGAAATACTTGCTATTGTTTGGATCTGGCTGGTCAGAGCCTGTTTGTGAGCATTCTATACCTGACGATAATTACCAATAATAACCATCGTGCCTGATACCCTATTGCACTGAGTCTTCTAATATCTAATGAACAGATGCCCTTTCTCTCTCAGTGAAAATAGAGGAGGAAATATTTCGATTTCATGTCCAAACGATACCTATACGTACCTAAGATTAAATGCGAGCAATGAAAAATTATAGTTTTAAAATGGATGAAATGTGAGTGGGGAAAAGCAAATTCTCATTTTCGGTAAATCAACGCAAATAATATTTTGTGATGTTTTTTAACATAAAATTCTCTATCGAAAGAGATTCAAATTCTAAATTCTAAATCAATAAATTTATTCACTTTTGTTCGATTTTCAAAATTAATTACATAAGAGAAAAACACAATCTTATTATATTATAATAGTAAACTTATCTCGAGATTTAAAAGAACTACTTTTTTAATTTTCTGTTACATAATATGCAACTTTTCACATTGACTCTCGATGAAAAGAACTGAACCGAATACGAAATTTCACAAAAACTAATTAAATTACGATACAAATTATTACTTATGTCTTGCTGACCAACAAGCGTTTGTTCACACTTGGCGTCATGCTTGGTTATGAAGAATCAAACAAATGTTAATGCAAAAAGATGTCACCAGAGGCGCCTTTTATTATGTAAAAATAAGAATGTCTCGTTATACCTTTGCGTTTAATGCTCTTACCTTCATTCATTTTGTACCATGCTTGTTAGAACAGATTAATATGCATTTAGCACGAATTACTGTAGGATAAAAGGCAGTTATTATCACAAAATGTAATAGTATCCCTTGTCTACATTATAACTAATATTATATAAACTATCAACTTCTTCCTTTTCAAATCTTATTTTATGCTACTGAACATAATAGTATGTTGCATTACAAGAGATGAAACACAGCAATTGCAACGAGTGTGAAGTTTGCTGCCCGAGCGAAGCGAAGGCTGCACTCACACGAGTTGCGATCGTTGTGTTACATTCCATAGGGCAAAGGGTTGAAACTCCGTTTTCTTTGCCCTAGGGCTGAAACAAAATTTTTCAACCCTAGGGATGCAAACACCGTGTTTCAACCCGCTCTACAGGTACCGAAACTCGAAGTTTCAATAGAGGCGCCATGAAAAATATATTGCTCGGCACTGGCAAATAGAAAAGACTTTTCAGTATAAAAGAAAATACTTAGTCATGTCTCAAAATACCATAAAATTCATAGCATCTACAGCTTTAAAGTGTTGTGAATATTATCATTTAAAAAAATAATTATATTTATTATGCAGAAATAGTGCTAAATCCTGTGGAATATCACTTTTTATCACAATTTTATGTCATTTTTATTATTCATCTAGTTAGTTTATGATTTTACTATGTGGCCTAGAACTTTTACCTCAGATTTCAAAAACCATTTCTCTTCGTGATGTTTTTCATATTGTTATGTACCTAAAAGCAAACGTTTTTAGAAATAAAATGTCGAAGTTCGTTAAAGTCAATTCTATTTTAGTCGCTTTTATCGGGTTTTTTTTTTTTTTTTTTGAAAAATCTGTTGACCCTTCGAGACTACTCTGGGTCATTTTGACTCATACTTCAACTTTGACTAGATATGTGACGCGGAACAAAGAAACCAGCCTTACGACTGAAAATGAGATGTCGAGAAAAAGCGGATCAAAGTAAAAGGAAGACGAAGGAAGACAAAGGGGCCCTCGTAAAACTTTGAACTCAAGAAAATTCAATTTTGATCATGGAGCAATGGGGACTTTTTCATTCGAGAGGGGAAAGCTTCATTATTCAGAATCAATAAAAACCTGAAAATCGATTTTTCGGTCGTAAGGCTGGTTTCTTCGTTCCATGACACATATAGCGTTTAGGCAGACTTGAAATACACGCGCCCATGGCCCTCTGGTGGTAGTTTATTTTTTTCGAAATACATGATTTTTCAAATTTTTTTTTTTATATTTATGATTAGCTTTCACACTTCCACACCGTACCATCACATTTAAGAATATCAAAAGTATACCCCTGAATTTTTTCCAGTTCAACCGGACGCGTATAGGTAACACATACAAAATGATGTAGGGTCAATTTGACCCAGTGTGGTCTCGATGATCAAATAAATAGGTGTGGTCTCGAAGGGTTTAAATACACAAGATAAACATCTGTTGAGGGTATAAATTTATAGATTTTAGGAAGAAGTTTAGGAAACTTAATAATATCATATAACATGTTCTTCACATTGCTACTAAAGTAAAAACAAACGTTTTTTTCGAGGAAAATGAGATTTTTCATTACTAAAAATGAAAAAATCTTTTTTCTCAAAAACGCGTAGTACGATTTTTTTCTTTCTTGGTTTAAAATAACCGGAGGGCATCCCCGAAACACGTACAAAAGAGAAACTAGATGTGCAAGCATTTTTAGGTTGAACTTAATCGAGGCTAGGCGTGATTTTAGCCGGATCATTGCCGATGGTCCTCAAAACGCCTACTAGCGGGTCTTTAAAGTTGCTTAAAATGATAAAATTGAAGAAACTGAACATTTTTGAAACATGTGGAATGTGAGAACAAAATTTTAAAAAAATAATGTGGAATGTGGAATAGAAAATGTGTAATGTGAGAGAAAGAATCGTAATCGGAAAGCCAACTTTCTCGAGGAATCTACGTTATTGTTATTGAAAAGAAAAAGCTACAATTTAATCTCCTGTTACGTTGAAAATAAACCTATGCATTATTCATTATACGACATTCAAGTCCGTGAATCGAAAACGTAAAATGCAGCTGTGATCACTTCCGCAAGACGGCAAGGGAGACTGCGACGTATATTATTATACCTCTGTATCCGTTTTCCTCTGTCCGTAGAATTTTGCTTGTGTGGAGACGGTTTCTCCGTTCGGATTCGGGTCCACTCGGGACTGGTCGAACGTCACCGTAAAACGTCGGGTCTATCCGTTCACATTCGGATTGCGTCGGGTCGCATACGGATCAGTTCTGACGACGCCGTGAAACACAAGGAGAACGTTCTGTCGTATTTTATCTACGACCTACGTTTTACGAAACAGACGCCGTCGAACGGATTCCGTTGGAAACCAAATCATCCTGTTTTAGTACAAAGTATCTGATTTCTTGTAAATTTGTAACGCCGAGGAGATGCCGATCAATAAGGATAGATTAATACGCTTGATGTACGAACGACCCGTTCTCTGGAATCACAAGCATGCGGATTACCGTAGTGGACTCATAAAGCAACAGGCTTGGAACGAACTAGCCGCGGAGTTTCAAATGAAGGGTAAGCCTTATGTTGGAATTGTAGATGGCTTGATTTTTTGAACTTAACCTCAATTCACTTTTCAAGATCATGACTGCGTGATTTATTCTAGGGTGGAAGAATTGTTGATTTTACGGTATTATGCTAATCAAGTTACTCTTTTAGTGTTTATGTTTAAATGATGATTATATTTATCGAAGATTGTTGTTGCGAAGAAATTTTATAAAGCTGGTATTGAGGGTACTGACCTCTAGAATGAACGGAATAAACTAGGGGAGTAAACGTTTTACGTTCAGTTAGTTCCAAAAAATTAGGATACGGATTTTAATGCAGATTTTTAAAAGTAAAAGATCTAATTCTTTTTTTTTTTTGCGATTTCACCTTCACTAATGCAGATTTTCAACAATTCTTCTATTTTGTTAAATTTACTAAAAATAGGGAAGAACGGGAGTGATAGAAGTTCGGAGATAAAATATTGCCCCGGTTTTCAGATGATGAGTTAAAAAAGAAATGGGCTTGTATTCGGGACACTTTCCGGAGAGAACTGAGAAAGATTTTAAAGTGGTCAACGGAGACGGTTCCCTACGTATCAAAATGGCCTTACTTCGAAAAAATGGTATTCCTAAAAGACACAATGGATGCAAGAAAAAGCTTTATCGACGAAGCAGAAGAGGACGAAACCGAGAACGGCGGAGAGAGTAACAGCATGATCTTCGAGGAGAATTTCGCAGAAAAAGCAGACGTGAAAACAATCACACATACGGAAATACCCTTTGCTTTTGGGCCTTACACTCTGATTCAAAGAACTGTTCCCACCATTACTGATCCTTTGGACATTGAAAGTAGTAGTGGAAAAAAGAGGATCTTGGCAAAAGAATTGGAAAATGATGGCAGTTCGAAAAGCAAGAAAAATTTGACCACCATCGAAGAAGATGATGACTATCATTTTGTCATGAGTATTTTACCGTCTTTGAGGAAAGTGTCTAACAAGATGAAAGTTAGAATGGACATTATGAACATTATTGTAGCTGCTGAAAAAAGCGATAAATAAGGGTACTGACATTTTTCTCGGCTGCGTTACTTTCTTAAATAGTTTTCTTAATACATTTCGGATCTCGACTTGGTTTATCGAAGTAAAGAAAGTTTTTTTAAAAAATTCATTTCAGATCTCGACTTGGTTTATCGAAGTAAAGAAAGTTTTTTTAAAGAATTCTTTTCCAAATATAAAATATAATAGTGTCGATGTGTTTCGTGCTAGATTGCATACTCGTGTGAATATGCATTCCTGCGCTAGACAAACAGCATAATATGAATTATTGTATTCTCTATTGTTGACTCTTTTAACCTCTATGTGAACTCTGCATCGCTTTCGAAAGTGGCCTATTTACAAAGCAACGGCTTATGTCGGCACAACGATTGCCAAATGTCCCGTTCCAATGCTTTGAACATATCTTCTCGATTTACTGTTGAGTACACGAGTTTAGAATTTTTCTTCTAAAAAAACTATTGTAATTCTTCACGAACACTGCAGACACATTCTGCAGTCTGTTGAAAAGAGAGATCAGCACTTTTTCTTTTGTTTATTTTCAATTACTTTCTATTCAAGTTCTGTTTTGTTCTTTACATATAGAGTTATTTCTGTTCGTAAGTTTGTAAGGAATTAAGTATAATAAAAATATTTTTCAACAGACCGCATGTTTACACAATAATTTTCCGAAAAAAAACCGATTCCAATGACACGAATTATATCAGTCACTGATAAGAGGTTCTAACCTCAGCGCGAAAGATAACGTCGCGTCGGTGGAAAGTGACGTTACTTGAAAGCCAATCACCTCGACAAAATCGCTGGAAATCAAATCAGATTGTTTCGAAGCGATTGTTCCTGGAATTCCCTTTAATCCTGGAATACTGATTAGCCAGTCATATATACGTAATATAATCACAAAGAATTTTTATTGCAGAATTCAAGATCAGGTTACTCATATAGTTTAGCTCAGGAGGGAAGAGAATTCTCAAAAATGTTAATCAAAGCTGGATCGGGAAATAACAACCCCATCCTTTACGTACTAAAAAATGAAATGCTAGCCCTCGGTTTGATATTAAATACCATGTAATAATCGGCCTAACATTCAGATCGGATTACAGTGGTGGTTGGATCGTGAGGCAGTAAAATCGATCGATCCAATGGAATAATTGCGATCGTGTCCATAATTCAAAGACATAAAGCGCAGACGAATTGCATCTCGGGGAGATAACCGCCGGTGGGCAAAAATCGGTGAAATAATAAAAAGACAGTGAGAGGGAACAGCCTCGTCGTTCGCAGGAGATTACCGACCGAGGAAGATCCTTCTGAGAAGCAGCTCAGCTGCACTCTGCGCGATGGGCCGCTAGACGAAAATAAAAGAGTCGCCTGGATTGAGGAATTAATTTAACTTTTTGTTCGGCCGAGACCACGGGGGCGCCTTGTTGCTTCTTTATGTCCTTCCTCGGAATTAAAGATGTCCAAAAAGAGGGCCTTCGAGAGAGGAGGCAATCCACGTCGTAATTAGCAGTCCCGTCGTGAAAGTCGATCGAATCTCGAACCACGATCAGATCGACTTCTGGGATCTGTTTTGTCCAAAGATCAAGAGGAACGATGAACTTCGTCCTAGATATGAAATCCCCATTTCCACACTGGTGAAAATTCAAATTCTTTGTGCGGAATCATTTTATTGATATCACAGGGTGCCTAGCGTTCTGGAAATCCTTGAAAACCTGGAAAAGTCCTTGAATTCTTTTTTATCTGAAAGAACCTGGAAAAGTCCTCGAATTTCACTCAGTCCTGGACTTCTTATCTCTCTAAATTTAAATTAGTAGTTTTCTTGAAATGACAGGGTTGCTACAGGTTGGAGAATTCTAAAAAGTCAGGAAATTTAAAAATGGTCAGGGAAAGTCAGAGAAAACCTTCAAAGAACCAGGGAATTTTTTTGATTAAGCAAATTATAATTGTATCTTAATAGTTATAATTATAATTTAACAATTATTATAATTATATAATTATAATATTACAAAATCAGGGATCACAGCCCCTATTCTCTTTTTTCTCCTATTATTCTTCAAATATCCTAAAATCACTTTTTTTAGAGTTTCATTCTTTTTTCTCCCTTTTTCCCTTTTCATATTCAACTTTCCGAATAATTTTCCAAGAATTATGAGAAATAGAAACTTGTAACTTTTAAAAACTCTTTTAATGTCTTCTTCAATTTCCCATAATTTCCAAAATCTACGAAAGTCTCCTAAAATCCCTTAAAATCCTTAAAAATTCTCCAAAATATTTGAGACTGTTCTAGAATCTTCTGGGTTCTCCTTCAATAATCTTATAAAATAATATCCCAAAATTCTGTAATATTCTACAACATATACTTGACTCTTCCAGAATCTTCTAAAATTTTCTAAATATGTACTTCCGAAACCTTCTAAAATTTTCTACAGAATCTTAGAATCTTCCAAAGTCTACAAAAGATTGAAATGATTTTTTTGCGACCTTCCTTTAAATTATACTTGTTGAATTTGTGGCTTTGGGGGGAGGAAAGGACGAA
>JBAGKK010041683.1:0-10489 GCA_037177015.1 Euceroptres primus | reverse complement strand
ATACCAAAGGTCAATCCAATCTGTCAATTCTTTCGAAAGTTATCGTGCTAACAAGAAAAAAAATCTACAGACAGACATACATACAGACAGACACATTCACAAAAACCACTTTTTTGAGTTCAGGGGGTCTCACATTTGACAAAAACGATGGGGGGGTCAAATTTTACACAAATCTAATACCTTCTTATATGATGATGAGAATGTAATTATTACTTCTTTCATAGATGATCCTGATGAAGTAATAGCACTAACGTTGCTCGATAAACACACCGTATACCTGTCTCGAATTACCGACTAACGCAATACTTATCTCCCATTTTGCCTTTACATAATACTTTATCAATCGCTCTAGCGTAGATTGCGAAGTCACACGAGTGTACACTGTTACATACTGTATCTGACGCACTTTACGAGCCCAAGTCCACCGACTTAACTACTTCGATTATCGATTCTTTTCGCGACCGCACGTGGACGAGAATGACAGATATCAGCTGATGATATAATGTAGCTTTTCTTATTCTTTTTTACACGATTACGTGTCTGCATTGTAGCGCACAATTGCTTTTACAAAATAGTGGTCTATTCTAGAATTCAAAATTTGTTACTAATATAACTTGGCTATTTAAACAACAAACTTTTTTTACTTTTCATAAAAAAATTTTCTCCAACGTTTAAAATAATTGCTAATTTTTTATACAAAATAAAAATACACTCAGAAAAAAGTTTTTTACATTTAAATAAAATTTTGTTTAACTCAAAAATATAATTGCATTTCTATGGGGTCAGAAAACATTTATTTGAGTCAATAAAAAATTTATTTGAACATAAAAAAATGTTTAAATCAAAAAAACTTTTTTCTGATCAACCGAATGTTTTTTTTTTGCAGTTGATGTCTGAGTCCTCTTTTGCATTGATTATATAATGACTCTTTGCATGGGATGACTCTTTGAGAAATGTGAATTCCTAGTCAAAGAAATAAATTTTCACATGGAATTAAGTTAAAAAATCTTTTTTTAACTTGATTCCATGTGAAAATTTATTTTCATGGAATTTATTTCAAAATTTTATTTAAAAATGAGTTTTCTGAGTGTATATATTTTTTACCTGTCGTTTATAACTCGTACACATTTGAATTTTTCACGCGTCGGTTCGCATCAGTTCGTATTCAGTGTTTTGGTTATGCGTCATGTGTAATAATTCATAAATAATAATTAAATCAAACTTAACAGTAAAGTAAACGTTAAATTAAACTTATATTTAAAAAATATTTTTCACTCGTGACAAAAATCAAACAGAAATAGTTCTGACGGCCCTGACTTGTTTACGTTTAGAGATCGTTCGATTTAGGCCAAGGTCATTGAGGCAACCTCCGAAGCCGGCCTTAAATCGAGCTTTCAGTGTATTTTATTCTGTATAAAACATTAGCAATTATTTTGTATATCACCTGTATGTGTGGATAGGTCTTTCCTAACATTTTTCACAAGAGACCCTACAAGTTTCTGAAGTATTAGCTATTTAAAACTTTTTACTGACTGTGGGGATACTTTTTCCAAGATTCAAGACTCAATTAAGGCCACAAACTTTTTATTTCTCTCATGTCTCTTATAACGCTTTGCGTTTCTTGTAATCGTTATTACTTTTGAAACACTGAATATCAATTCAACTCGGAACCAAAATCAAAATGCATAGAAATAAACAAGTTTAATTGAAAAAAGAAAGAATTATCTTAATAATAAAATAAAAATCAGGAAATATATAACTGAAATCACCCAAGGTGAAACGTATAAATTGCTCAGTGGATGCAAACGGTTCGGTCGGTCGACCGGTTAGAAGTGATGCATTCGATAAGCAGAATGTATGTGAACTCCCACACCACAAACCCGTTCCCTCTTCATCTCACACCTACTGTATGATTTATGCCCATCACTTCATACAGTATCCTGTCGTTATCAGACAGTATTTTACATTTATTTCGAAACTAGTAACATTGCCGTGTTTTTGCAGACATTTCTCTAAATATTTCTCGCTCTCAAAGAAACGGTATGAAATTTATTCCATGCGAACGAAAGTCATTTCGAATTCAAATCTGATAATAAATAAATCCCCATTTAGCACTTCATTTACGGGATTTTATGCACTTACATAATTTGAACTTTAAATCAGTTTCAGCGGTTAGCAGTATGTTGACAGCTAAAATAGTTCAGTGATGTAGAAACGATTTAAATAATTTGATTATAATTTGATTTAAATAATTTAATATAAGCTTCTGAAGGATGGAAAATAATTTAGGTTTGCCTACAGGTATTATTTTTACCGTTTGCTGTAATTATTCTTAGATCAGGATTTCTTTGCGCTTTTATCCAGCTATTTTATCCAACATATTCACGTGAGCTTTAAATGCATGCATACTTGCGTGTTAAAGGCATTGACGAGTCGTTGCTTGTTGCGATACTAATTGCGTGCTTCGATAGCTTCAAGCAATTTGCACGGTGTTGTGGTGACGAGATTCAATACCTTTAGCACCTAATATTGTTACGGTGTTAACATTGTAGCTGTTACGCAATTCGAAAATGGAAAATGAACTGCAAGTGAAACAATCACAAAAGCAAGGAGACACTTTTTGCTTCTTTTGAATATGTAACTAATTATTGGGTTCGCTAGAATATTCTCGAGTTTTTCACTTCATTATTATTGTTTTGAAATTGCGTCTAAGCTTTTATTCACTTGAAAACCATATTATTAAAAATTAATTTGTTTGTTTTAGATAAATTCGAAAGAATACAGGAACTAATTTTAATGGAAGTAATTTTTAGTAGCAGAACTGTTATCTAAATGGGTTTGTTGATTTTGAAGGAGTGAATAGATTACATGAAAAATGCTATTTATATAATTAAAATTTATTTGTTCTAACCTTTTACCTGTCAAATTCACTTTGCGATTATTCTTTGATTTATTTTTTTTTACATAAAGAAAATGATATAACGATTATTCTTTATGTATTTTATAAAATGCATCAAAAATCTGTTAAATGTTTAAAATATTAATGTTTAATATTAATATTAACATTTATATTCATATTAATATGTGAATATGTGAACTAATTTTAATGGAAGTAATTTTTAGTAGCAGAACTATTATCTAAATGGGTTTGTTGATTTTAAAAGAGTAAATAGATTACGTGAAAAAGGTTATTTATATAATTACAATGAAAAGGTTATTCAATTTTTAAAAAAAGTTATTTTAAAAGCCTTATGAAAATTGAGATTGCAAAATTGAATTATTGTCCTCGAATCTTTATGTAAATTCTTTTCAGGAACATAAATATTGCTAAGTACACGTGCAGGAAATCGCCCGACGTAATAATTACTGTCGGTCAGCGTAATAAAAGAAAAGTTGCATTTGATTTCTATGAATTCACGGTTTCGCTGTAACACCGAGTTTGCTACCGTTAACAATAAAGGCGAGACAAGGGCATAAACTGAGCTTATTCAAATTAAGACATGTATTGTCGCGATTCAAAGCTCTGTTGTGTAATTTGAGATCCATTATTATCATTTCCTGAATCTAAAAATATGCAGGAAAAATAGAGTATTCTTACTTTTTAAAGGCGATTAATTCATTTTCAAACCAGATTTAACCCAGAAAAATACAGTAAAAACTAGACTTTCCTTTCAATCCGATATGCTTTTTTGGGCGTTCTAATATGACCTTCGGTTGTTCTACATGATATCTGACCAACTTCATATTGAAAGATGATACCAGATTCTATTCTGTTTTCATCTACAATCATTCTGTTTTGATTCAGAAATCGTACTTCTTTTATTCCAGATTCACGAACTAAACTGAAGTCGGATGGTTTGTCGCCCGATCTGTTTCCATACTGAATTTGGCTCTAAAAGCATTTTTATTTTTTAGTGCGAAACTAAGGATAAAAGTTGTTGCAGGTAATTTTTTAGAGGCATAAATTTTGACTCAGCCAGATTCACGAAAATACATCTGTCATTGAAAAACAAAAGAAAATTTATTCGATATTTGGGTAAAATTTATTCTTTGAAGTTAACGTTTGTTGCAAGTAATTTTTAACCCGGAATCGAGGTAAATTTCATCCTTCGTTTTTTCTGTATAATGTTTGGTAAGAATCCTCAATTTATTTATTTATTAATTATTACTTTAAGTATTATTAATGTAAGCGGCTGTACCTATTGGGAATCAATAAATTTGAATTGAATTGAATCTCCAATGATATTGGCTGATATAGGTCAAGATAAAAAATTCGAATAAATTAATGACAGAAGTGTGGAATCGACTTGAATAAAAGTTACATCCATCCATTGTCACAGAAAAACCAACATTATTAGCCATAGAAACACCATCATTTGTATAAAAATGATTTTTGATTGAAAATCTTTATATCAAATATTTTTACAGACATTAAGAAACTATCCAAATAGAAAACTGAAATCAGCGAATATCAGTCAATAATTAATAAAAGGTTATTTTACGTTTAAATTTAATGTTCACTTGATATAGCGAAACAGGGACTCATTCTCAAAAGATTTTAGTTGAAAACAAATTTTTTTCTTACGTTAAACAGTAATTATAAGTCTGGTGTTTCATAAAGTATCAGACCCGCTTCGTAAGCAATATGTCAAAATATCCAAACGTACATAGACTGTTTTTGACGTAACGCGATAACGATTAAATCGACAGGAGCCAATTACATGAACGAAACATCTTTGAATGGATTATTCTACAGTACGGGCTGTTTCAGGAAAAAATAATGCATTAACGAGGGACAGACAAAGACAAACTTTTTTGCCTTTATGATCGACGAGTACAACAAATTCAAATTCAATGTTTTGTGAACAGATTAAAATTATATACCTTTTCAATTTACGTGACTATGATTATGTGCAGAACGGTGGGTCGAAAAAAAAATTTTGGAAATCGAAATTGGAACTATGTGGAAAAGTAGTGTATTAGGACACTGAAAAAGTATAATTATTTTGATGTCGATTGATGAACGCCTTCTGATTGCGCGTTAGCAAAATGTGTTTGAAAAAATTCTTATTTTCATAGGTTTGATATTTTCGTATGAGCCAATTTTTTTTACGTTTTTGGAAGTCTTAGCCGTCTTCCGAAAATTTTACATCCTTTTAATTAATGTTCTCTAGGTAATAATTTACATTTAATAGGTCCCTGTTTTCAGAAAACAATTTTAAAATCTATATGAACGATGAAAGAATTTTTCCAGGTATTTGAAGCTTTTCTACTAATAAAAGTACACTAAAAAAAAAAAATTGATAAGCCAGGGAAATCATAAATTTAAACACAGCCAATTTTTAACAAAACTGAGTTTTGTGTTTTTTACATTATCTTTTTTCATCTGAATTTAAAAGATATTTATAACATCTGAGGGCGTTTTAATGATAAAAATACACTAGGAAACAAATTAGTAAGTCTATGTAATCAAAAACAAAGATGTAGTCTGTTTTCCAAAACGTCATTTTCGTATTTTTTCAAATTATTATATTTTTCCAAATAGCATTAAAAATATTTTTAACATCTGAGAGCGTTTAAACGATAAAAATATACTAAGAAAAATTTGATAATTCTATGTAATCAGAAACAAAAATATAGCCTATTTTCCAAAAAGTCATTTTTGTATTTTTTCAAATTATCTTTTTCCAAATAGCATTAAATAACCTTTTTAACATCTGAGGGCATTTTAATGATAAAAATACACTAGGAAAAAATTGATAAGTCTAAGTAATCAAAAACAAAGGTATATCCTATTTTCCAAAAAGTCATTTTCGTATTTTTTCAAATCATCTTTTTCCAAATAGCGTTAAAAAATCTTTTTAACCTCTGTGGCTTTTTAAAAATAAAAATACACTGAAAAAATGGCAAGTTTAAAACATCGAGAAAGGAAAGCAGCAGGTTTTAAAAGTAATTATTTTTGTATTTTTTAAAAATTATTATTTTTTTACTTGGCTTTGATAATATTTTTAAACGAGTCAGTGTTTGGCGTTAATAAAAATACACCGGAAAAGTGGTTAGCGGAAGGAATAATTTGTTTTCGAAAAAATAAAGTAAAAATAAAATAAGCAGTTACAAAATATGCTATTGAATATTGAAAATAAATATTGAAATATGCTTATTGAAAATTCGCAAAATGGCGACGGTTTTTCTGAAAAATTAAAAGAATGATTTTCTCAAAAACTCCATCTTGTTTTTTGCCCAAATTTTTTTGCTAAATTGGTACTCATGTGGTAAAGAAAATAGATAAGTTTCATGCGGGCTAAACTACTTTTGTAAGTAGGAGAATTTTTTGAATGAAATTGTATTTTCAAATTTTTCTTACAACTGACGGCACATACGAAAAAATATCAACAAAAAAGTTTGATGCTATAAAAAAAGTTCTACGCAAAAGACCTCTTAATCTTTTATATCTTGCATCGTTTGTGAGAAAAATTCGAAAATGTTATTTTGTAATAACAGAAAAATAACAGAAATGTAATAACAGACTCAAAAAGGGTTTGGCCAACATAAAACTCGCTGAATGGTTTCCTGATGTAAACATAAGTTTTTAAAAAATATTTGATAAAATTAAAAAGATGGGGTTGTCGATGAAATCGACATTTTATGTTTGCAGTATTCAATTAAAAAAGTAAGATCGATTATATTGAAAAACCCGTCTTTTTAATTTTTTAAAAATATTTTCTAAAAATTTATGGTTACATAAGGAAACCATCCAGCGAGTTTTGTATTGACCAAATCATTTTTGAGTCCAGGATAATTTCTGTTTTTACAAAATCATATTTTCGAATTTTTCTCACAAATGATGCAAGATATCATAAAAGATTTTTAAGAAATTTTTAAGCATCAAACTTTTTTGTTGATATTTTTTCTTATGTGCGGTCAGTTGTAAGAAAAATTCGAAAATTCGATTTCATTAAAAAAATTCTCCTGTTTACAAAAGTAGTTTAGCCCGTATGAAACTTATCTATTTTTTTCATCATATGAGTACCAATTTATCAAAAAATTTGGGCAAAAAACAAGGTAAGGGTTTTTGAGAAAATGGTTTTTTAAATTTTAAAGTTATAAAAGTTTATAAAGAAAAATGTTGTTTTTTTTGTAAAGAAGCTTAAAATTCAAATACTGATAACTTCGTGAAAATGTATTTTTTCTCAAAACGGTAAAATACGTGTCTTTTTATTTCCTTTGAAAAATTATATATTTCAGAGACAACTGATTCTGTGACTTAAAGTTGCACTGCCTGCATGATTTGAAATGGATTCGTTCTACTGTATTTACATTTTATGATTTCCCAGGCCTATCGAATTTTTTTCTAGCATACTTTTACCAGCAGGAAAGCCTAAAATACCAGAAAAAATTATTTCAACGTTCCCGTAGATTTTAAAATTGTTTTTTGAATACAGGGGTGTATCAAATATAAATTATTGTCTAGAAAACGTCAATTACAAGGCTGTAAAAATTTCGGGAGATGTTTAAGTCTCCTAAGAACGCAAAAAAATGGCACATATGAAAATATCAAACCTATGAAAATAAGAATTTTTCAAACACTTTTTGCTAACGCGCAATGAGAAGGCGTTCATCAATCGACACAAAATCATACTTTTTCAGGGTTCTAATACTCTACTTTTCCACATGGTTCCAATTTCAATTTTTAAAATTTTGTTTTTTCGACCCACCCTAATGTGTAGTCATATTTAGAATATTGATTTAAATTTAAAGGAAGTTTAATTTTCAGTCAACTTTTGTTTTTTGAAATGAGACTAGGTAAGTAAAACTGTTTCTGTAACGAAATTTATAATAGGAACAATAAATCAGAAACAAGATACTGGAAGTGCGAGATGCATCGACTGCATGTCGATGTTACATAAGGCGTAAGAACGCAAGCCGCTGTTATTTATGTCATTTCAGTGGTTTTCTTTGGGTCAATCCATTTATAACGGCGAGACACGCATGTCTACCTTATAGTACAACACGTGGCAGAGCTTCCTTATATTTACGTGAGTACTTGCTTTCATATACGTCATTTGCAAATATGCGTGTGCGTAGATGGTCAAATGGCACGGAACATTAATAATGGTAACGCGTTATCGCCACTGAATTATGCGGTGGCGGAAATGCGCGCAAGAAACTATTTCAGAAACGAAGAATTTTCCTGGACAGGTTAATTATCGCTCTAACTTCAGGGAAAATTGTGATAATTTCCTTACTGGCATTGCTTATTGAGAATTACAGTTAAATTACAATTAAAATTAAAACGTGAAGTAATATAAAAACTTTTAGGTGAACAATAAAGACGATTTTTTTCATGATGTCAGGTTGCGAAAATTGCACATTTTTTTAAAAAGGAAATATGGTTGGACTTGCAAAGAATTAAATCCTCAGTACAATGCCAAAGAGTGGAATTTAATTACGATTAACAGTAAAGGTCACACATGTATTTCTGTTTTGCGAACGGTGTATAAAGATTTGACAAACCCAGAGGGATTATTTTATCTCTTTGCGTAAAACAAATAGCACTGGTTTGAAAGCAGAATATTAAAGTAGGTAAACATCAATCATCCATTAAAACAAACAATTTATGTAAATAAATTATATTTTTGTATAGATTTCTCAATCTTATCAATTTTTATTTTTTCTATTTTAATTGAGAGAAGTTAAAATAAGCACATAAATAATTTCACATATGGTTACTGTATTTTGAATTTTAAAAACAAACTTTTAACATTTTATAAAATGATGAATTATAAGGGATTATAAATTATATGGAATTATTTATGAATTTATAAAAAGGTTTAACGAAAATCCATATTTTTCATGAATCGGAAATCAGCAATTAGAAATTAAATATACAAAAGTACATTTTGGCACATTGGATCCGATAAAAGATTATTATCTCACCTTTTTGTCAGAAAGTGAAATTATCATGTTTTATTCGCTTATACTTCTTAAATATTGAAGCTTATTTAATTTAAAAAATGAATATTCATGTGCTAACTTAAAACCTATAAATTAGTATTCAAATTTTTTCAATGAAAGACACATTCTTGCTTTCCGTATATATCATGCCACCCGCAGAGAATACAAATAATGCATACGCTTGTGTATCCATATATATATACTTAATGCATGTTCAGCGAAGTACATATATTCCACACGTGTTGATGGTTGCGTGGGGGGAAAGTAATAGGAGTGGGAAGGTGAAGGAGTGAGAAGATTAGAGAGGGGGTGTTGTGATCTAGCGCTTGTTAATTGATACACGCACGTATGTACTTGCACACTAGCGAGAAGCGTAGGATGAATAGGTTTACGTGTTTGGATTCCGAAAAATTGATAACATTGGAGTAGGAAGTATTCCTCGAATAAATTATATCTCCATATTATTTAAGTTAGTCGCCTAGAGAATTAGCCTTAAAATTACTCTTACAAATGATTTTAGGTGTATAATTTTTTTGAATTTTTTGGGTGCTTAACTTCTGATGCTGTGAAGCCCTTATTAAGTCCCGCTAAAATATTTTCTGGTAATTTTCTACGTTTTTCTCTGTGAACTTTTTTACATTCTCATCACTATGAGAGTGTATTTATTTTTTTTATCGAGAAATTGCTGAAATAAGTGTTGTCACTTATTCGAAGTTTCTTCACCTAAACAAAATTCTGGTTAACCCTTAAGCTACCAGCGTTGCAAATTTGCAACGTTCACTTTTTTCGATTTTCTCGAATTTTTGTGCAATAAACTTAAAATTCTGCAAAATAAATGTGCGGATTGAATCAAAGTGGAGTATTCCGCAATAAAAAAACTTTTATTACAGAAAGCAGTCAGAAAATGACCATATATTATTTCTGAAATTTTTCAGAATTTTTAGACAACGGGAAAAGAGTCTTGTAGCTAAAAGGTTAAGGAAGTTATGGAAGGCCAGAAAGGTTCTTGAAAAAAAATCAATTATCATCCTAAAATACATTAGTAATGTCACTTAATACATATTCTGAGAGAAAAATGTTCACTTTACCAGGAAAAAAATAGAAAACATAAAAAATATCATTTTGTATGTAACAATTATTGCAGGTCAAAATTTTATGCAGCTTTTTAAGTTTACGCCTTTTAAAAATGATCGGATTTTAATCAATGAGGGCTTATTTTGTTTATTTAAAAATTTTTGAAGCCTTTGAAAAAGAGAAATTAATTTTAAAATATAAGGTGGTGAAGGCAGGTAAAAATGATCGGATTTTAATCAGAGGGCTCATTTTGTTCATAAAAATTTTGGAAGCCTTTAGAAATGAAAAATTAATTTAAAAATATAAGATGTTGAAGGTTTTGAAAATTGTTAAATGAACAAAAATGAGCCCTCATTGATTAAAAAACGTTGATCTACGATAACATTTTGTTTATTGTTTATGTTTGTTTTTACGCATTATTTTATTTTATTTCATTTTATTTTGAATTGTTTATGAACTA
>JBAGKK010041672.1:0-10490 GCA_037177015.1 Euceroptres primus | reverse complement strand
ATTATATACTATATATTATATACTATATATTATATATTATATATTATATATTATATATTATATATTATATATTATATATTATATACTATATATTATATATTATATATTATATACTATATACTATATATTATATATTATATATTACATATTATATATTATATATTATATATTATATATTATATATTATATATTATATATTGTATATTGTATTAAAATTAAAAATTTATATTCATTATTACACTAAGAACTGAAAAATGATGTCTAATGATTGTTTATAATCCCAAATTTTTTTTTCTTGACTTTCGCAAGTTAAAAACTAAAACGTGTTTTAAAGGAAAATGTAATCCCGATTCTTGTTGACGACTGGCTTCTCTTTAATGGGAGATCCAGAATGGGTATAAAATCACTGTCCAGGTATTACGCGAGACAAGGAAGTAGCACGCTCTCCTCGTTTTCCGGCTCGAGTAACGAGCAACCATGGGGACAAATCGCTCTCGGCAGAAAATCATTTTAAGTGATTTATGAATCGCGAAATGCACAAAAATTAAAAATCCACAGGCACTTGCCTCCGATTAACGACTCGTTAAGACGGAAGTATTTTATTGAATTACCTCGTTAATAATAATATCTGTGCTCAGCACATTCTAATTTCTTCATTACAACTTTTACAAACATTATTGATTTATTTTAAACATTCAAGCCAATCGAATTTATTCAGATGAAAATATTTGTAATTTAATATTAATATAGAATATTTGAAAAAGGCAAAATTTAAAGTTGTTAAAAATAATTAATTATATTATTTATGTATAATTATATTTATGCACATGTATAATCATTTGAAATCAAATAAAAAGTGGTGGCAGATCTTGACACTGTTAGTTTGAATTTTTTGCTTTTTCTCCTTCAAGTCAAAAAACGTTGCACTTTCGGAACAGGATTTCTTTTTTTTTTTCACGATAATAAAAATCACTTTCACTCACACCAAACACAACCTTTCGTCGATAAAAAGTAGGTTTCAAAATACTTCATAGTACCACGTTGTTTAAAATTGAAATATTTTTGCAAATAAAAAATATCAGTTTACATATAAAATATGCACATTAAAAAAATATATCAAAAAAGTACAATATACACATAAAAATTAAATTCAATTAACCCTTTAACGGCCGATTTTGCAGTTGAGCAATATTCGCTTTTTTCGATTTTCTTGAATTTTCATGTAATAAACTTAGAATTCTGCAAAATAAATATGCGGATTAGATCAAAGTGGACTATTCCGCATCTCGTAAGGTGGTTATAAGTTATCATATACTCAATAGGGCCCAGAAAACTAAAAAAAGAAAAAAATTTAATTTTATTGCAGAAATCGATCAGAAAATGACCATACATTATTTCTGAATTTTTTCAGAATTTTCAGTCTACCGGCTTGGCCGGTTAAGGGTTAATTAAAAATTTTTTCAATTTCTTATTTAATTTACAATTAGTTACATGGCAATATTCAATTTAACAATGTATGTAAATTATATTTGAAATTTAAATGCAAATATATTAAATTATTAATTTAAAAAAAAATTTCAATAAAAAATTATGTAAAAAATTTAACTCACCCACTTATTAGAGTGCGGGGTTGAAGAAAAGAAGTGGCGCGAAAAGACGAGGATGTCTATGTGACAGTAGCGCGAAGTTCATTCCTTTTCGCTCGCCTTAGAGTGACTGGAGTCGAAGAGTTCGATTTCCCTCTCTCGCAGCTTCACAGCTTCTTTACATTCTACTCCAGCCCAGCCTCGAGCGTGGCTTTCACTTCATGCTCAGCTCAACGAAATACACGTGCACAGTATGTATATTTTATATATTGTGTACGTTGACTGTATTCATGGTGCAGCATTCGCAAACGATAATAAAAAGCTAAGCAGCTCACAGTGAGCACGGCATTCTTTTCCATCTCGGAAAATCTAAGACCTCGAGAGCGATCAGAGCACTCTTACTTCGAAGTGGCTGCCTGCCTGGATATGAATCTGATACCATCTGAAAAATAAAAGGATTCTCACTTTCTATGAAAATTGAAATTATAGTAATTACATTAAAAATTACGTGTATTTGAATTACATTTCAGAAAATAAAAATTCTCCTGCGTAATTTAATTGCACTTATATATCTTATAAAGTGTTCAAATATAATTTATATACTGTTATTTTTGTTCATAGTAATGTAAAATGGAACTTACGGCAACTTAAGTGTTGTGTAACCATAGTGCGCAGTCATAAGTATCACGAAACTCTACTGCGCAGCCACAAGTGTCATAGAATTCTACTTCGCAACTATAAGTACCGTAGAACTCTACTGCGCATCTTTAAGTACGATAGAACTCTACTGCGCAGATTTAAGTACGATAGAACTCTACTGCGCATCTTTGAGTACGATAGAACTCTACTGCGCATCTTTGAGTACGATAGAACTCTACTGCACAGCCATATGTGCCATAGAACACTATTGAGCAGACACGAGTACCATAGAAAACTACTGCGCAGTCATAAGTAATATAAAACACTACTGCACAATCGTGAGACCATAGAACACTACTATAACTCGACTGCGCAGTCATAAGTACCATAGAAAACTACTGCGCAGTCATAAGTAAAATAAAACACTACTGCGCAATCGTGAGTACCATAGAACACTACTAGAACTCGACTGTGCAGCCATAAATACTATATAACTCGCCATAAATACTATATATATAAATAATAACAGCTATAAATACTATATAACTGCACAGATATAAGGACCACATAGCACTATAACTACTGCGCAGTCATAAGTACTGTATAACTCTTCTGCATAGTCATAAGTACCATAGGGCACTAATGCGCAACCGTAAGTACCATAGAACACTACTGCGCAGTCATAAATATCATAAAATACTACTGCACCGATAAAAACACCAAATTGTACTAATTTATAGCAATATCTGTATATCAGAACTATACTGCGCAGCCTCAAGTGCCTTAGAATTTTATTACGTAGCTATAAGTACACTCATTGTTGAGTTATGGACCGGGCTCGAGGGTAGACGGTCAACATTCAAGACCGCTTATATAGTCTCTGAACGTACAAAAGTAAATGCGCAGAGTCGTGGTGTAAACAACTTCTGGCGGCCCTGACTGTTCGAGCGATGTTGGCCGGTCAAGAGACGCTCAGGGGGGGGGGGGCAGAATCAGTGAAGCGTGAACGACCATGAAGCCGGACGGTAATACAGTGGCCCATAATTCAACGATGAGTGTACTATAGAACTCGACCACGCAGACATAAGTATCGCATAACTCTACTGCGCAGCCATAAGTACTATATAACTCTACTGCGCAAACTCCAATGCCATAGACACTACTGCACAGTCATGAATACCATAGATCGCTACTGCGCAGCCGTCAGTACCATAGAACACTACTGCTCAGCATTAATGGCTCAATACTTCAATGTACGTAAGTTCCATAGAACTCTACTGCGCAGCTGTAAGTGTCAGAATATTCCTGCAGAGCTATAAACATCATAGAACACTATTTTAATGCGCAGTATAAAATCAATGTCTCTCAGTTTTTTCTATTAAGAAAATCAGAAGAAAAAGACTTTAATATGCAGTTAGCAGTACCAATAAAGGCTATTTCGCAGCTATAAGTACAATACAGTACTATTGTGCATCCATAAGCACCAATGAAGGCTACTGCACAGTTGTAAGTAAAGTGAAGCACTACGGTGCATACATAAGTATCAATAAAGGCACTATATAGTATATAGTATATAGTATATAGTGCGCAGATATAGGTACCAATGAAGTCTAATGCGCAGCCATATGTACCAATGAAAGCTACTGCGCAGCCATATGTACCAATGAAGGTTAATGCGCAAATATATGTACAATATAACACTACTGAGAAGCCAACACAACTGCCACTGAAGGCTTCTGCACATCCATAAGTACCCTTGAAGGCTACTGCGCAGCCATATGTACAAATGCAGAGTACTGCGCAACTACAATCACAGTTACGGCACTACTGCGCATCAATAAGTACAATACAACGCTATTGTGCAGCAATAAGTACAATAATATACTGCTGCGCAGCCATAAATTCAATACAACTGCGTAGCCATAATCATCAATGAAGGATACTGCGCAGCTTTAAGTACAATAAAATACTACTGCGCAGTTATAAGTACCTCTGAACTTATCTACGCAGCCCCCCCCCCCACTCAAAAAAGCGTTCATATATATTTAATAGAGGACACGAATATTTGGATTTACCACGGATTTTTAAAGAAATTTTGTAGGAATCTACTTGGAAATCCACTTTGGAATCCTCTTAAGAATTTTATAGGAATCTACTTGGGAATCCACTTTGGAATCCTCTTAAGAACGCGTAATTATGGTTCCATTATAAGTAATCCAAAAGGGCCTATTGAGAAAAATTATATAGAAATTTATGGGAATCCACCTAAAAAGGCCTAGGAATCCACCTATAAATCCACTAAATTAAAAATACTTTTGAAATTCTGTCAACATGTCAGACCAATTCTAATAATAAACACTTGTTTTCATTTATGTATACAGAAGTCACCATGAGAATCCACTTTGGAATCTACTATGTATTCAAATAGGTAATCCACTTAGATGTACATCGGAAAATCAGCAAAAAATCCACATTAGTATTTAATAGAAATTCATAAAATTTAACCGAAGAATCTAAAGGAATCCATTTGGGAATTCATTTAGGAATCCACCTATAAATTCAGAGTTTAAAATCCTTGTAAAATTTTGTCAGCATGTCAGACCAGTTCCAGTAATGAACAATTATTTGAATTTATACATAAATCACTGTGGGAATCCACTCTGGAATCTACTAAGGATTCCAATTGGATGTATATCGAAAAATGGGCGTTCAAATCAACATCAATAGTTAATAGGAATTCATAAAAATCAACCGAAAAATTTTAAGTAATCCACGGGAATCCACTTAGGAATCCACTTGAGAATACATATCTAGGGTTCCAACATATCCAATATAGTAGAACCCTTACAAGGATTTTATATGTATAGAAATTTCCGGGAATCCACCGGAATATCCATAGGAATACACAAATAAATCCGCAAAATTCCACTGAGGAATCCACTCAACAATCCACATTAGAATACGCATTTGAGGATCCAATAGATCTAATACAGAAGGATATTTTTACATGGATTTTATATAGAAATTATATTTATATTTTATGGAATCCACTGGAATATCCTTAGGAATATTCTAATAAATCCATAAAATTCAAAATCATGTAGGAATTCTAGTAACATTCATCGCCAATTTCAGAGGAAAAAGCTTTTTATACGAAAATTTTTGTAAGAATCCATTTTAGAATCCACGGAGGAATCCACTCAAAAATCCACTTTAGAACACGCATTTGGAGTTTCAATAGATCCAATACAGTAGAATATCTTTGCATGGATTTGATATAGAAATTTATGGAATCCACTGGATCATCCACTGGATCATCCACTGGAATATACAAATAAATCCGCAAATTTCAAAATCCTCATGGGAAAATTTGGCAACATTTATCGCCAATTTCAATGGAAAAAGCTATTTATACGGAAATTCCATGAGAATAAACTTGGAATCCTCTTCAGAATCCACTTCCGAATCCTCTTCGGAATCCTTTTCGCAATCCACTGAAGAAACCACTCAGAAATCCACTTTAGAACACGTATTTGGAGTTCCAATGAATCCAAAACAGTATGAGATCTCTGCATGGAATTGATATAGAAATTTATGGAATCCACTGGATTATCCACTAGAATGTAACATAAATCCACAAATTTCAAAATCCTTATAAGAAATTCTGGCAACATTTATGGCAATTCCAATTGAAAAAAGTTTATTATATGGAAATTTCCATGGGAATCCACTTAGATTTCTATAGAATTGAAAATTCATAGAAATATATCAAAAAGCCTATGGGAATTCACATAAAAAATCAGTTTGTAGATATAAGTAAAAACTCGGTCAGGAATTTACCTCAGAATCCACTATCGTATCTAATTCAAAATATGCACAGATTAACGCTTATAAACTGTTCTAATTCAAAATCTGCACAATATTAACGATTTATAATCTGGTTAAGAACCTATTACGGAATCCACTGTCTAAATCAGAGAAAAATCTCTTTTGGATTTCGCCAATAAATAAAGTTGAACCTTCTCAAACTTTCTTCTTGAATCCACATTATTAAAGATACGAATCCTCTACATAATAATCTGGAAACATTAATTATGCAGAAATCCCCTTGAAAATCAACTTCAATATAATCAGAGTTATAAGTAATTACATATAATAAATTTAAAAAGAAGTTTTTAATTTAATTGAAGAAATTTTGATAATAATATGTTAGAATTAAATAATGTTAATATCTATTAACTATTAATAATATTAATTTAAATATTAATAAAAATTTGCCTTTTTATACTTCAAGTTTTTCGAAATTTTAAGAATTTCTATCGTTTTCAAAAATCATTACTGTTCAAATTTATATTCATTTAGAATATTCTATTTAGATTTTTAGAATTGGTAGCCAAACATTAGAATTTTAAACAATTCCCGCTTTTTCTACTTTTCTTCACCAGATAACGCCACTTACTGAAGGGAAAAACATTCGTCTGCTAAATAACACGATGTAAATATAACCTCAAAAACTGTACGAATGTTGTAATACAGTTGTATACCGTTGACATTGTTCTACTTTCACAATTAATTGAGTTATTTTATATAAAAATTGTTAATAAATCATATTCAGATTTAGTAATGCAATTTGAAAACCCGAAGGTCGAGAAAAAATGTTCCAGAAAACAAAAACGGGCCCAACACCGACTTGCAAGGGATTTAAATATTTCATGTTCAGAATCTCCAACTCGGGTAAGATGATTTAAATATTGAAATTATAATTATATAACCAACCATTTTTTAATTATATATACCTCAAATTATCTTATTTAAAAATAAGAGAAGAAATCGAACTTACAAAAACATAGATACGAGTACAAAACTAAAACTAACCTAAAAATAAAAAATTTATGGTTTTGAACTTAAATTCGTCTTAAAAACTTGAATTTGAATGTTTTCAAATTAATATTCAAGTAAATTTCATCTTTTCAAATTTTCCTACTGAATATTTAATAAAAATATCGTCTTAAATCAAAAATTCCAAAATTTTCGAATTTGGCAATTGCTTAGGAATTGAATTCGAAGTTTCGAATTAAATTCGAAAATTGTTAATTTTGAATTTAAAGCACGATATTTTTATTAAATATTCAGTTGGAAAATTTGAAAAAAAAATTTATTTCAAATTTAATTTCAAAATATTCGATTCAAATTCAAATTTTCAAAACATAAATTATTTTCTCTCTTTCTTCAAGTTTGCATGTCAAAAAAGTTATAAAGAACATTTCCAAATTATAATTCAAATTCTTTTTACCATTATATGTACCTGAATATATTTAAAAATAAGTAAATAACTTTTAATTTTTGTTTATTTTTTTTTAATTATAATTTTGGTTTCACTTTCAAATCGACGTTTAACTAATATAGTATATTTTACATAATTGAACGACCAACAAATTAAAATAACATTAAAATAACGAGACTATTGCATAAAAAATGCTTTAAAATTGAAGATTGAATAATAAATTGTATTTTTAATATTTTGCTCTCATTTTTTATTGGATTCAGGATTTATTAAAAATTAAATAAAAATATTTTAAAATACAAGAGACCGTTTGTTTAGTATTTAGTTATCTGCAATGCTGGATTAGTAACTGGACTTTCTGAAGAGGCTTTGAAGCAAATTCTAGACCCTTTAGTCTCCAAATACTATTTAGTAATGCCACCTGGCAAATCTTATTCCTTCGTTGAATTTTTCAACGAAACTGATGCAAATATAGTTTACGACGAAATTCATGGACGCTTCAAACTTTCCGGAGAAAAAACTCCTCTTTATTTATCATTCACAAAATCCGGTAAGAAAAATATAAATAAAGTAATGATAAAACTTCATTCTTGTAATTTTAACTGAAACTTCTTTTTTTAATTTCGGTGTATTTTTTATTTCGGTAATTTTTGTATAGCTTAAAATAAAGAGTCCTTACAGGGTTGCTAGAGGTCAGGGAATTCTGGGAAGTCAGGGAAAGACAGGGAAAACCTTCAAACAGTCAGGAGAATTTTTTTTATTCAACAAATTATAATTATATCTCAATACTTATAATTATAGTTTAACCTAATTAGAAATAATCTGTGAAAACAGTCACAGAGTGAACTATAATTTAACAATTATAGTTATATAATCATAATATTATCAGGGATCAGAGTCAGTGCGCTACTCCCTATTTTTTTGCCCTATTTTCCCCCTTTCCCCTGATAATTTCCAAATTTCCTAAAATCACTTTTTCTAGAGGTTCATTCCTTCTTTCCCATTTTTCTCTTTTTGTGTTCAAAGTTCCGATTAATTTTCCAAGAATTATGAGAAATAGAAACTTGTGACATTCTAAAACTCTTTTAATGTTTTCTTAAATTTCCCATAATTTCCAGGTTTTCAAAATGTACGAAAGTTTCCTGAAATCTCTTAAAATCCTCCAGAATCCGTAAAATTGATTTCAGATTGATATAGAATCCTTAAAAATTTTCTAAAATATTTGAGACTGTTCTAGAATCTTCTGGGTTCTCCTACAATAATCCTAGAAAATAATATCACAAAATTCTTCAATATTCTACAACATATACTAGACTCTTCCAAAATCTTCTAAAATTTTCTGAATACTTCCGTAACCTTCTAGAATTTTCTACAGAATCTTTTACAATCTTCCAGAGTCTACAAAAAATTAACGAAATTCTCTCAAATTCTTTAGAATCTTGAAAGCTTATCTAAAATCTGCAGAAATTCTCAAAAATATTCTAGACTGTTTTAAAATCTACAATCATATTATTTCTGTGGGATTCTTCCATAATCTTTTAGAATCTTCTGGATTCTCCTACAATAATCTTATACAATCTTGAAGAATTCTTAATTCAATCTTAAAGAGTTCTTAAAAATTCTTTAATATTCTACAAAATATACTAGAATGTTCCAGATCTTCTAAAGTCGCCTAAAATCTTGTGAACTCTTCCATGATCTTCTGAAATCTTCTAGAATCCTCAAGAATATTCTGAAATGTACTTGGAGTTTTGAACGTTCAAATGAACGAACTTTTTTTCTAACTCAGATTTATCTTGAAATGTTCAATCTAAAAATATTATCAGCTTCTTTATCATTACATTAGTTTATATATTAATAAACCGTCATTTTAGAACAAATTTGAGTTTAGAATGAAATCAAATAGTAATTTCGTTCATTTGAACGTTCAGAACTTCAAGCACATTATTTTGAACTGCATTAGAATTTCCAGAATTCTACAAAACCCTTTAGAACCCTCTCAAGTCTGCCAAAGACTCTAATAATCTGGAAAAATCTTCTAGACTGTTTTCCGAATCTTCCTTAAATTTTGTAGACTTTTTGAGTCATCAAAAAAAAGTCTGGAAAAGACTAGAAGATTTGAGATCTTTATGGAAGATTTTGGAAGAATCAGGAAACCTCTGGAAAATTCTAAAACACTCAAAAATCTGGCTTGTAGAGAATTTTTTGGGACTTCAAAAGATTTAATAAATTTGCAAGTTTATAGAAAATTGAAAATATGCAAGAAGATTTTAAAAGTTTGTTAAAAAGTCCAGAAGTCATAAAGGATTTTAGAAAATTCTAGAGTATTTCAAAGATTCTGAAAGCTTAGAAATTTGAGGAGTGTTTTATTAGATTTTGGACAGAAATCTAAGTTTTTGTGAGAATTTTTTAAATAATATCAGGAATAACAGTCAATCCCCTACTCCCCCTTTTTCCCTATTTCCCCCTTTTCCCTATTATTCTCCAAATCTCCTAAAATCACTTTTTTTAGAGTTTCAATCCTTTCCCCCCCTTCCCCCCTTTTATATTCAAAGTTCCGAATCGTTTTCCAAGAATTATGAGAAATAAAAACTTGTGTCATTCAAAAATTCTTTTAATGTTTTCTGAAGTTTCTCATAATTTCCAAATTTTCAAAATCTACGAAAGACTCCTAAAATTACTTAAAATCCTCCAGAATCTTTAAAATTTATTTAAACCCCTTAAAAATTATACAAAGCATTTTAGATTGTTCTCCAATATTCTGGGTTCTCTCTACAATAATTTTATAAAATATTTCCCAAAATTCTTTTATATTCTACAACATATACTAGAAGTCTTCTAAAATCTTTTAAAATTTTCTGAATACTTCCGTAATATTCTAGAATTTTCTACAGAATCTTTTATAATCATATAACGTCTACGAAAAATTACTGAAATTCTCTCAAATTCTTTAGAATCTTCAAAACTTATCTGAAATCTGT
>JBAGKK010041650.1:0-10491 GCA_037177015.1 Euceroptres primus | reverse complement strand
CAAGACATAATAGAGCATCGATGTCTACTGCGATACAAATTTTATTTTGGGAAATAAGATGAATTTGATCATTTTTATTTTTTATAAAAGGGCGTTAAAACCCTGATTCGTATTACATGACGTCATAATGTATCAAATGTCCTTAAGCCAAAGTAAGTCTAGTTTTTACGTGCATAAGATTTATTTTGAACTTTTCTTTTCTCTTGAAACATTGTTTTGAAACCAAGTTTTTCGCGCATTTGCAAATGGTACCAATAAAATGCGGTGTACAATCAAGTTCAAAAATTTCCGGACATTCTCACGTGGAGCATCTTTCTGGTTCGTTAAAGGCATTTATTAGAGGAGCGTAATGCACCAGCAAAGTGAAGTTCATTGATGTTTGTCTTTCCACTTTCGTCGAGAGTCGTTGCGGTGGATGAGAATATCCGGTCGGATTTTACACGAACCATTTAGAAGCCATTCCTTTGGCTCGGAGTTACAGTAATGACCACCTTGGAAATCTTATCAGAAGTCTTACTATGTTCACTGGCTTATAAGTTCGCTCAAACGTACTTATTTCTTACATACGTGATGTAAATTCGAAAGCACATCTTTCCCAATCATCCGCTTATTTCCCCTCCTCTTTTTGTCCCGCCTCCCCATTTCACCCTTCTTCGTTGAGTGCTGCAAGAAGTGACTCTAGATTACCGAAGATAGTCATCTTTAATTATCTGCCAGGGCCTGGCAGTCTCGGCAATTCTCGACCGTCGAAAAACAATATCCTGTCGGGACGTCGGTATAAGCAAGATCGTCGGGGTCCTCATTTACCGACGTTTAAGTTTTCGGATTGAACTCTTTTAGCAGCGCTGCGAACAGCGGCCAAGTGACGCCGGTGGTGAGTGGCGGGAGAATTAAAAAAATAAAAGGGAAAAAAACGAATGGACGGAACGACGGAGAGAATTTGTATCCGCTGAAATTGCCCGGCCATTAGCGATACTACGTTATTACGTTCATCGTTTTTTACCCCCGGTCTACTCGCGAGGGACCAGGACGGCCATCTTGGAATATGAGATTGAGTCTGAGGGCTCTCCTCACGGGACACTTTGCTGGCGCACGATTAATTGAATATTCTCGCATCTCACTATACTATATTGAGAGATTTGTCATTTTTCCAATCTTCACGTGTCGCTTTCATACACGCGAGATTACTAGGTTTCATTGCATACAGTTAATAATAATGTATCTTACTTTTTGTCGCTTTTTTCACTCACTTCTTCTGCATGTCAATAATGACGCTTAATGCGACATTGTACAGAAAGGTGTTCCACATTCTCTACTTAAAAGTTGCAATACAATATAATTTTCGCAGAAATTCCATGGCAATTTTTTCAGAATTTCTTCGAGATTTACATAAAATTTCTATGGAGCAGGATTGTGGGTATTTCAAAAGAAATTCTTTGAAAATTCTAAATAACACACATAAAAATTGTATGGAACGATTTGCATAGAAATTGTACGGAAATTCGCAATGAGTTTCTTTTCGCTTATTTTGTTATCTGCAGCTGCCAAAAAATGTTAAGTTTCATCATTATTGAGATGTGCAATTTACATGTTCTTTTCAATAAAATTTGAGAAGCAAAGGGAAAGAAAGTGAAAAATTGGTTTGGCTGTCTCTTTTCTTTCCTTGTTTTCCCTCTTTTTTCATTGGAATGTAAGTACTTGTCTCTACTCTCTAAATCTGAATCAGTCAAAATTTTCACTGATTTCATTTAGTGACCCATTTCTAGCTAATTCATCAGTAAATTTTGACTAAATTTCAGTGAAATTGACTGAAATTCAGTCAAAAATCACTGATGAATTAGTTAGAATTGGGTCACTTTTCAGTCAATTTCACTGAAATTCAGTCAAAATTCACTGATGAATTAGCTAGAAATGGGTCACTGAATGAAATCAGTGAAAATTTTGACTAATTCTCATTTAGAGAGTAAAGAACCGGAAAGTAGGTCTTAGGTAGCTTACATTTCATGTGTGAACCATTTTTATAAAATTTTGGCCATACACAAAGTGGTTTGTTGCGAAATATAGATTCTTGATATCTTATACAAATATAAGAAACAGTGACATTAAGTCCCAGGCTTTGTTACTGTTCACGAAAAAAATTTTCAATTTTCATTTTCAAAAAAGAATGATTCTTAGTCGCCCAACAAAAATTCTCATTAATGAAGCGAACATTTTGCTCAATCTTTAAAATCCTATTTCTTGCTTAAAAAGAATAAACTTTCGTCTTGGTTATTTTTGTATAAAAAGAGAAATATTTGCTTCATTTAGTCATAGATATTTCTGATTGCCATCTCTAACTAAATATGTATTAATCTAATATTTTTATAGAAAATTACAACTGACAAGAAAAAATTGATTGCTTATCTCAAAGAAACTTAATTTATATAAGATAGACTGAGAAAACTGTTTGGTTCGAACAATAAAACGATTTGTTTGCTATAGAATCAAAAAAATTTTTTGGTTATGCCAACCAAATTTTGGTTCCTTCAACAAACCTTTTGTTGAACTCTCAACAATTTTTTAAATTGAAGACATATGAATGACAACTCGTTAAGGAGCATCTGAAGTTGGCCCCCCAAGTAATAGTTAAAATAACCTAATTTAGGGGCCAACTTCAGATGATCTTTACCGAGTGGTCATTCTCATTTATTTAATTCAACCAAAACCGAGATTTTGTTGGTTCAACAAAAGGTTTGTTGAAAAAACCAAAATTTTGTTGGTACGACCAAAAAAGTTGGTTGATTCTACAGCAAAAAAATCATTTTGTTGTCCGCACCAAACAGTTTTCTCAGTGTATCAAGAATCTACGTTTTTCAACAAACTACTTTGTGTAAAGAAAAAAGTTTTACAAAAAATGTTTCACACATGAAGTGCAAATTACCTAAATTGTAATTTCCGGCTCATTAGAGCCAAATATATCACAATGAAAAAAAAGAAAAAAAAGGAAAGGAAAGAGTCAACCAAACCAACTTTTCATTTTCCATTATGTTTTTGTATGCATCATTGTAAAGTTAAATTTTTAATATTGCTAAAACAAACATTTCAACAAAATTAATTCAAACTTTGAAAAAAATATAATAATAAACAGATCGTATAATTCAGAAGGATTGCGAAAACATCATTACACAAAATCTACATGTTGGTCGGTCCCAATTATTGTTTATGACCATTTCCTGTGAGGTGTTCAAATAAGCGGTCACAAATTTTTCTCGCTCCGATTCTCATCACGAAGTCACTAATCACTGACAAATAGTTTTATGAATTTTTATGTCTCCCTCGGCTACCTTTATGTAGTGTCCTTAAACCGTAATCAACAGTGAGTAATTTTCATAGATCTGAAGAAACTTGTCCACTTTTTTCTGCTTGTCACAAACATAGAACAAAACGGTTAAAAACAAATAATAAGAGTAGGAAACGACACTTTCTTACAAATAGGCAGTCGTTTGATCAGTATCTCTGTGCAATTTTGTCATCCACATTTCCTCAAATTTATAATGTGCATCTATATGTTCCAACGCATAGGATTGTCTCTAAATGAGGAAAAATTATTATCTAACCCAGTGAGTAGGCATTACTTTTTAAAAATTAAATTAACATCCTATAATTTCCACTTAAAAATTGTTTTCTTAAAATGTATGAAGCAATTTTTCATCCTCTTATGTAAACTTTTTACAAAAAATAATTAGATAATAATTTAAATTAACGATAATTTAAAAATTATTTAAATATTCTTTGCATGAAAATGTGTGCCATCGATTTCACAAAAATCAGGTATATAAAAAAACCTGATTAACCGATTTTATTACTGTTTACCGAGAAAAAACCATAATAGTACGAAATCCGATTTAAAGCCATTAAACTATTGTCTTTTTAAATCAAGAAAAATAATTTTAATATCGATTATTGCTTAGCTCGAGGCTATACTATTACATAAGTTTGACGCTTCTTGAAGAATTTACGGACATTTCTCTTTTTAGAGAAATAATGAGAATTACAAGCACGAAAAAGATCACTTTTGATTATCGGTAGTAAACTTAATGATCAATTGAAGCCAATAAGTGTAGCTGAAAGTATAATAACGAAAAATGACTTACGCTTGGATATATTTAGATTGGCTGTGGATTTCATCCCTTCTATTATGCAAAAGCATAGGTCGGATCGCTTGACGATAGAACTTTATGTGAATTTCATTTCATTCGCAGACAGGTTTCAATTATCCAGCTAATTACTATTAATGATGCTGTTTTAACGCTTTAAAATGATTACGTTGAATTCAAACAAATTATTCCATTTTCTGATTTTTGAGTGGTACATTTCCCATTTAATATAATCTAAATAAAAAGAAATTTATTATTCAGAATCAAAGAAAAACGTTTTTAAATATTTTTTTCTATATACTACATTTCACATATTTTATTAAATATTTGTATGGTGTATGAATTATAAACAGTAAAAGTATTTCTATCTGACTTATAATTAAGTTAAGGGAACTTTTGTAACTTTTATTGAATAGAATGCAGAAGAGAACAATATTTGTATATTTTTTATTGCAATAGAATACAATATTGTTACAATAAAGACTGTATACTTTCTGCCTAAAAGAGGTTTGATCTGAATTTTCACATATTTTAAATTTAAAAAGGACATTTAATTTTTGAGCAAATATCTTCAATGTACTGAAAAGAATGAGATCTGACAATGGAATGTTAATTTCGAATGTGACAGGATGGTTGCAAACTTAAAAAACATCGGCAACATTCAATTATTCAGTTAATCCAGTATAGCAGGATATCGGCAGATCACTGAGTGACGGGTGTATACTTTTTTTTTAGCGTTCAATCGGTATTTTGTATTTCGCGTCGTGGGACCTCAGGTATGCGTGGTCAATTCGTCATTCAATTTTTTTTCTAGTGTATGTGCACGCATTTTTCTTGTTTTGTGACTCTCCAAACTCGTCAATTCTTCATTGCACAAATATTTTAACGTAAAAATACCAAATCCAATTAGTATCGAGCTACTCGCCCGAGAGAGCATTTTCATGTTTACGTTTTATTGTCGAATGCACCCCTGTTCCTAATTTTTTTTATTCGCGACACAATGTTTTACCATTGAATATTGTATATAGCTCGTCACAACGGCAAACTGCAAACGGTAACATGCAATAGAATTTTACAGCTCTGTAAGAAAATTATGGAGCTCTAGTTTTCCAAAATGCTTTAAGGAATTTTAAAGTTAGCAATAATAATTATATAAAGTAAAAATATTATTTTGTTTAAAACCTTAATTACTAATTTAATATACAGATTAAATAAAAAAATTATCAATGTAATTCCTACATTGCATGAATTCATTAAATTGTAAAGTTCGTTTAATAATACTGATTGTATAATAAACCTTAATTAATAGTTTCACTTATAATGAATATATTATTCTCATACTAATAATTTCCTTTGGAATCCCTGAAGCAATTTATTCATTCACAGTCATAATTATCTCAAACAATTAATCTTATAAAGTGTATAAAATACATATGCAGTCATTCTGAAAAAAATGAAGTAAGATGTGAGCAGTCGTAACGTATTCTTCTTTTTAAAAGCAAATTTCAACTCAAGCAAATTTGAACTAACGTTTAATTTATGCAATTGTGGTATAATCTCGTGTGCCTTGAAAGAAATTATAAACAGTACACAAAATAAAATTGTATATGAAAGGATTAGTATAGCTATTGAATGCGTGCAATGTTGGCAGAATTATGAGAATTCAGAACGAGATTCGCTGATAAATTGGAGCAAATTACTCGATATAAAATAGGCATAATGATTCCTTTAACAGCATACAATTTTCATTCACGCAACACTTTTATATATACAACTCGCTGCATGATACCAATCGAAGAACATTTTATGGGCATAAGGATAATATCTTGAGAAATTTCACTTTTAAATCATAAATTCGAATATTTTCTTAATAATTTAATTGCAAAGAACAAGTCATATATCAGTTGGAAACAATAATAATGCTTGAAACTTATTACGAGAATTTCTTATAAATTGTAAACTGTTATAAATTGTGAACAAAAAAATTAACTAATATTTGGGTAAAATTTATTCTGCAAAGTTAATTTTTGTTGCAGATCATTTTTACCCTGGAATCGAGGTTTTATCCTTAATTTTTGTTGGTGTTATCAACTTTAACAAAATAATAAATCTAATTTAATAAATTGTTTAAATACTCCAATTTTTTATTTTGACTTAGGGTAATCGGCCCAATTGTTGGCCTCCCCCCAATGATTGGCCTTTCCCTTAAAATATACTTAATAAAAAAATATTTTCAAATAAAATTACTAATAAATAGTGCAGAATTCTTGTCGGTATAATCTGCGCTATTTATCAGTAGTTTCATTTACGTGTATTTCTCAGTAAATGTACAGTTTGAAGGGGGTCAATATTGTACCGGTTACCCTATATTTTTTTTAGAAATTTGTGCTTTGCATACTTTTTAGTATCATTGTCGTTTACAATTTTAAAAATCAATTATTTGTGAAAGTCAATAAATACTGAGTAGCAAGTCGTGTAAAAAAACATTACCTCCTGTGGAGAGACAATCCACTATAAATAATTGTCATGCAGTAGTCGAAAATTCACCTCGTAAAATCAAGTAAATTCAATTACATGTCGCCATCATTGCGCACTCGCTAATCAAGATTTAATGCCGAATTTTCCAATAGAAATCCTGTTATGCTCTCAATCGAAAAGCTTCATCGAATTTAACCCAGGAACGAGCAGTCTAATTGTTTTTAACCCAGTTAATCAATTAATCGCCATGCTGTCTCTGTAATGAGAAGTATTATTTTCCATAGATTTTTGGATGCTAAACGCATTTTTGGAAAAATCGTAGCTGACGAACTTGAAATGCTGGAGATTTCGAAAAGGTAACAAATTACAAATTGGACATTGTACTTTATGATACATATTTTGAAGAAAAAAAAAACTTCAAGGCACTTAACTTGAGCTACATTTTTTCAGAAAATTTATAATTTCAAGTAACTTTAGAAAAAAACTGAATAGTAAAATCACTATCCGTTTTTGCAAATTTCTTCCAGTACATTTATTTTACAATTTCAATATAAGTTTTTAACAGTGACTTATCGTGGCCTCATAACCAAAGGGTTTCTATCTAACTTTTTTGTCGAAATTGAGATACTAATATCAATAAATAATTTGAGTTCCTTTGCACAAGTCAAATTAATCAAAATTTCAGTACAGTTTCACAGAAAAAACTAAGGATAAAAGTTGCAGATAATTTTTCAGAGGAATACAATGTTTTCAGGCAACTTCACATCTTTCAAAATATACATGTGTTGTCATAGAAAACGAATGAAATTTGAATTGATATTTAGGTAAAGTTTAACCTGTGAAGTAAATTTTTGTTGCAGATAACCTACCATTTATAAAAAGCAATTAAAGTCTACCTTATATTTGAGAATTACAGTACAGAGCCCAAATGATCTTCTATATCTTCATGATTTTTCATAATTTTGAACTAAAAGATTCTATCTTAAAAATCCATAATTTATTATAGAACCCACGGAGGATTTTTAGACTTAAATTTTTCATAAATACTCTAGTCATTCTATTCCGAAACAGATACACTGTTAGAATTTGCCATGGCAATTTTCAGAGACATGAGACTGAAGTTACAGTTTTTAAAATTTTAGTTACAGTTTGGTAAATTTTAGTTACAATTTAGTAAATTTAAGATAAAAGGAAAATTCAGTTACCGTAACTGAAATTTAAGACAAATTCATGAAAATTTAGTTACAGTTTGGTAAATTTGTAAAATTTTTCTACATCTTTGAAATTTTACGCACGCCGAAATTTTTTTAAGCTTTACATTTTTGTAACTGCCTCTTCTCTAGATCTTCGAAACTTGAATCTTTGTACTCGACAACATAAAAAAACTACTGTAATTAGACCACTAAGATGAAAATGTTATTAACTATGTATATTTCTTGGTTGCCCACTCATGGTATAACCACGGGTATATGAATGAATAAGCAAACAAACAAACAAATTTAGTTGGTAAATTGGTAAATACAGCTTTACAGTTGGTAAATTTCAGTTGCAATTGGTAATTTTTAGATACGGTTTCTGAAAAGTATCTTAAATTTTATAAAAATTTCTGTTCATTCAGAAAAATATTTGTTTGAATCAAACATAAAAATTTGTTTGATACCATATTATGGAATGAAACAAATTTTTTGTTTCAATTAACAAAACATTTATTTCATTTTAATAAATGAAAAATATATACCTTATTAATTGAAACAAATAATTTGTTTGGTACAATTTGTTTGATTTAAATAAAGGATTTGCTTAAATTAAATCCATTTGAGTTTATACAAATATTTGTTTGATTTTAACAAAAATTATAATCTGCATGCGATAATTCTTTACGAAAACGCTAAAAGCGCAGAAGCATCTTTCTCACAATAAACACTACAATCATAAGAAATATAAAGGCGTCTGAAACATGTTACCGCGTACCGTCGTTACGCATCATCCCGCGTATCTCGACAGGTAGTCTAAAAAAAGTGGTGTCTTACACTTAACACTTTCTTTACCACAAAATTGAAAAATTTTAAAAATTATTTATAAAATTGAATCAAGTTTAAAAAACAAAATCTTTACTTCATTTAAAACAAAAAATGTTTAAAACAAACAAAAACTTTATTTAATTTAAACAAAAGATTTATTCAATCTAAATAAAAATTGATTCAAATCAAATAAATAAGGAGAAATAAAGAATTTGTTTGAATCAAAGAAACATTTGTTTGACCCTATATCAACGTTATAATTTGTTTGATTCAAACAAATTTTGTTTGATTCAAACAAATTTTGTTTGAATCAAACAAATATTTTTCTGAGTGTTACTTTCGTAACTTAAAAGTTCCGGAAATATACCACCAATATGTTCTAAAACTTCAACTACCACTTATCTTATCCTCAAGACTCAAGAGAGAATTCTCATCTCTATTGATTAGCCACGACAAATAGCTCATAGCAAGCCAGAAACCCTTTTGGCCCCCTCGAGTCGGTTTTGCCCCATCTTCGCTCTTCAATTTATCAAAATAAGCGGACAGACGTACCAATCATCAACAAAGTAAAAACCACGAAAGCAGGGGACAAAAAGTCGGTACAAAAGGGAGAATGAAGGGAATAAAGTGAGCGATGGAAGGAGAGAGAGAAAATAAGTATTAAAGTAGAGGGAATGAGTGGAGCCTGGAAGCTGGGATAATGGGGCAAGTTGTCGAGGGCTGTTCTGAAATCGGAGCTCTAATCCCAGCACGGCAATCCAATATCCATTCTACGAACGATTCAGCACAGTGTGCAGGAAACGAGCGCTCGTCCATTTCAGGTTCGTTTACTTACTTCTCGTCTGTCGGGCAGCAAAATCGCCACGACTAAACCGTCGCGTCGCGCCGACCAGCTTTCGAGAGTGAACGCCACATTACGCCCTATAGTACACCAACATAACATAACCTCTAATCGGCTGCGTGCGCAGCCAGTGTGAGTTTCCCATTACATTACAGTTGTGTATGCGCACACTCATACCACTAACTTCGTTGACTTTGGCGTGAGGCTGAGATTAAACTGTGGAGGCGCGATTACGATCCAACAGAATCCGATTGGCCGACGGTTCGTCGAACGGCTGGGGCGGAGCAACCGTAATGAGTTTCTAGCTCAGTACTCTCTGTTCTCCCTCTTTCTTTCTCTATCCCTCCCTTTCTTTTTGTCTCTCTTCTCTCTGTCTCTCTCTATCGCTCATTCTCCAAGCCCTTCTCTCCTTTTTTGTATTAGCTCTTTTTGTCTTTTGTCTTTTTATCTTTCCTCCTTCTCTTGCTCGTTCGTCTGAGCTATCTGCTTACAACATGATAGTGACTTACAGATGGCTGCTGCTGTGTTCAGTGTATAATACTGTACACTGTGCAGCATTACCCCTGTCTCTTTTTTACCCCTTGCACCGACAAGGCGGTCCTCTACGCCTAGTTTGCTCGACTTCTAATGGCCTTTTATTTTCCCCTTGAAGAGAGTTTGCTTGAACGACGGTCCTGTTTGTAGATGATCGTAAACATAAATGGGAAAGTAAAGTATGATACGGGTACGTAATAGGTTTGCGTATTACGTGGAACAGGGAAATTCAAAATGCGCATGGTGAACATGCCTGGAAAAGTGATTGAACGACTGAGAGGAAAAGCGTCGTTTGCAGTTTTTGAAATTTATTTATTTGTAAGGTTTTAAAGGTGACCACGTGATCTAATTATATTTCCCCATTTTTTCCCCTGTAAGTTACACAACCACACAAAAAAAAGTCTTGTACTTTTGACGAGACACATGTATTCCTATGTATTTTGATCCGCTGAATCCGAATTTGAGGTCAAAATAGCACCTT
>JBAGKK010041649.1:0-28867 GCA_037177015.1 Euceroptres primus | reverse complement strand
TACTAATTTTGAATAAATAATCGCGATCGGTCGGTTTTCGTAAGTAATTTCGGGCGTGAGGTTTGTTTGTGAAGCGAAAGGAGTGCGGTTTTGTGGTGCAAGAGACCTGTTTGTGCGTGCTGTGGAAAATCCACACGTGCCTGTGTGGTAGTGTTAGTGTGTGGATGTGCCGGCCAAGGATCTTTTTCCATCCAGGATTTTCCGGCTTTTTCCTGGCATTCGCTGTGCCAAAGGAGTCAAGCGCCCTTAGGAAAACTACAAGGTATCATGTAAACCCGGCGGTAACGCCGGGAAACCTCTATTTTAGTCTAAAAGTGCGGACTAAAATAGTCATTTTTGCCATGCATTTTCTGGGCTAGGACCCTTAAAACATGATTTTTTAAAAAATTTTATAGAGATCTGCGCCGACGTGACTTTGGTCACGATTACAAAGACTTTTTCTTTTTAATTTAAAGCTAACTAATTTTTTGAGAGAACCGTTAAGGCCAATTTGAAAAAAATTTCTTATATTTACTTTATTTAAACATAAAGTTGAAAAAAATTAAAATTCAAGATATCGTTGCTTTAATAATACGTAATTAATTCAAAATGATTGTTACTAGTGTAAAATCGATAAAGAAACGTTCGCGAAGCATAACTTGATAGTTTATTAAAAATAAATAATTTGTTACTAAAAATTGTATTGTTATAAATAATAGTAGATAATTTTTTAATGATTTCGGATATTTATTAAGTGATTTTCGTTTGCAGTCCAATTTAAGGTAATATTCAATAATTAAAAAATAAAAATAAATATATTTCTTATTGTTAGAAAAAAATTTTATAAACAAATGCGCAGTTTGAGCAATTTTTAAGAGTTTCAGGTACTGTTTTTGTACACGCCCTTTGTTAGTCTTGCCAATATTACATTAATACAATTCGGTGATATAGGATAAATATCAAAACGATCTTAGTTTTCTTTAACTAATAGTTCCTGAGCGAAGCATATTTACAAAAAAAAGTACCTGAAACTCTTAAAAATTGCTCAAACTGAGAATTTGCTTATAAAATTTGTTTATAACATTCACAGTAGTAATGAAATGATAATAATGTTTACTGAAGCATAACTGGCAAGTCAAACAAAACACATTTTTAAAAAAAGTACCTCAAACACTCAAAAATTGCTCAAACTGGGCGTTTGTTTATAAAATTTGTTTATAGCGACAAAAAATATATTTATTTTTGTTTTTTAATGTTTGAAAGTTACTTTAAATTGGACTGAAAACGAAAATCACTTAATAAATATCCAAAATCATTCCAAAATCATCTACCATTGTTTATAACAATACAATTGTTAGTAATTAATTATTTATTTATAATAAGCTATCAAGTTATGCTTCTCGAACGTTTATTTATCGATTACACACTAGTATCAATCATTTTAAATTAATTGCGTGTTATTAAAGCAACATTATCTCAAATTTCAATTTTTTTCAACTTTATGTTTAAATAAAGTAAATAAAAGAAATTTTTTCAAATTGGCCTCAAGGGTTCTCTTAAAAAATTAGTTAGCTTTAATTTAAAAAGAAAAAACCTTTAAAATTGATTGAAAATTGTATCCGAAATCGTATTTTGAACATTTTTTCGTCATTTTGCCCCACTGTTCGGCGTCAATTTCGGTGCGAGGTACTGAAACGGTCTATTTTGTAATTTATTTTATTGTTTGTAGATCATAAGTAAATAGAATGCAACATTTGTTTAGAAAATATAATAAATATTTAAAAATAATCGATAAATAATATGAACAATAATTAAACCAACCGTCAGAACGAATTAGTGACAAAGTTGAATTTTTATCAGGGTGAAGATTCATCCGCCAATTTCAAATACCTGGTCATTTCCCGGTTTTCCTGGTCACATTATTAACTTTTCCGGGTCAAATCAAATACATTATTTGATTGTTTTAAGTAAACCCATAATTTTTATTATGAAATTACAATTTATTTGACATTAGGTGTATAATTTGATGCTTAAAATTTGAAATTCGAAGAACTTTTGGGGTTACAAAATAGGACTCTAGGACGTTAATAAATTTTAGAATTATTTTCAGCAGAAGAAAGTTTGCTAAAAAAACTTAAATTTTACTGATTTCACCGACTGTGTAATAGAACTCTCAAAATTCCAGGTTTTTAAATAGAATTTCCGTTTTATAGGTCCAGTTGCCACCCTGTTTATCGGGGCTAAACAGAGTGGCAGAAAACAGAAATTCGATATCTGCGCAATAAATTAATTATATACACCATCATAAGTTACCGTGGTTACATTTAATTTGCGCAAGTTTAAGAATTTTTTTGTGACCAATTTGGGCCCTCATCTGTCTTATAGTCACGTCGCCGATAGACGTCGCCGAATATTGTGAACGGCGTCACGCCGGCGCGCTAAATGAATATCGGCGGCGTCTAATCAGATAGGAAAAATCGGCGGCGGCGTCGTCGTGGCGTGGCGGCGCAGACCTCTAAAACATTATCATCATAAATGTGTACAATATGTAGTTTCTCTGTTTCGTTGGGACCTATAGCTATTATATAAATGATCAATGGTTGGTGTTTTTGTGAAAACATAAAAATACAAATTTTCAATTTTTTGCATATCGCGAAAAACGGTTTTTTTTGCGATATTTCGTAAACTAGAGCTGATTCAGCAAAATGATAGTCATTTTTGGATTGAGCGGGCCCAAATTACCCCAGAAAAGTTACCGTCTACCCTGCAGCAAACAGAAAATTTATTTTTGTAGGCCAGTGTTAGCTTTTAAGATCTACTTTTTGAAGATTGCCTAATGTTTGCCACGAGAAAAAATTTTGTTTGTAAACAACTCTATTTTTAAAAATATACTAAATACTTGTCTAAACGTATTTTAAATTAGTGGAATATTAAATACTAAAATGCATTTTGAAAACCTTAAATACAGAAATTATTCTAATATTGTGAATGCAACCAAATGATAGAAATTTCCCTCTGACTCAGAGTGATGGATTTACGGCGTTCCGCGAGAACGAGAAAGGTAATCGCGTAATTTCTGTATCTTCTCACGAGAGGGAAGAGTCATCAAGAGCGATCCTGGCGTTCGTTGACCAGCAATCGATCATTCTCTGACCAGGTGAAATCACACCGACTCGTTTCATTCGGTTGGATAGACCGATGTAAATGGGTGAACACGTGACACAAGGCCGTGCGATCACCTTGTAGCCTGGAGCTCAATGATAATCCAGTCCTTTTCTGCCGGCTGTAATGCCCTGGCATAGCGGAACAGCCGTTTTACAGTTACCCGTCCATTGCTAATCAGCGTCTCAGCCACAACTCTAATCGAAACTTAAATCGTTCAATTGATAATAATTCGATATCCACAGAAGAAACTGCTTGGATTATTTATTAGACACATTAGGCCAAAGATAAAATTGCAAGGCAGCATAGAAACGCAAGTATTTATTGCCGATGCACCGATGATTGATTCAAAATCATTGTTATCATTGTTACCTGTCCTTAGCAGGAATTGAGTGCATTTTTGCATATGCATTTCATTCTCATTAAATAAGGTAACGGTCCCGATAGTGGGCCACCTGTTATTAATGAGCTATCCCATGCAAAAGAATTATTTACGTAAATAATAATTATAAATAACTATTAAATAGTGATTGGCCACCTTATTCAAAATAATTATTTAAATAAATTATAGATCATTATTCAGTAATTTTTAAAATTATTTTACACGGGTTGGCTCACTTTAGATAGGTGGCCCACTATTGGGGTCGTTATTTTAAATAGGATCAGGCAATTGTATTTCCGACTTTGGTTTGATAAAGTACTACATTCTTGTTTAATATTAATGCTTATATTTTACTAAATAGGTGAATAAAATTAATTAGATACAAAAATAAATTATATTCTGTACTGTAGAGTGGGGCTATTAGGTACAACTTTTACGTATTTTTTTAGGTTTCTTCAACTTTACGCTCAAGAATTTTTTTTTTCTTATTTTCATTAGCTTTCTTATTTTTAGAGACAGAGTATTCAACTCTGGAGAGAAATCAGTCATTTTTGGATTTTTAAATCATTTTCTACTTACTAATTATCACTGTTGAAAAGTGTACCTTTTTGTCCCGCCGCACAGTAGGAAAAAAATGACTTTTTTGGTTCAAAATAACGTACAGCCCACAAATATTGACCGATTTGGACGTAAAAAACTTGAAAAAAAGCTGATAAAATTTTCCAGAGAGTTGTCGAGCCTGATTTTTTATTTAGCTTTTCGATTTATTTATAAATAAACAAATATGTCGAAAAAATGGCCATTTTTTCTATTTGACGTATCCAGTGCTCGTCAATAATATGAAAAATGTTGCAATCGCTTACATTTCATAGAGTAACATTAGTTAATATAATGAATAATATAATGAACAAATATATATAATGAACAATATAATATAATAATAATATAATAATAATATAATATAATGAACAAAAACAATTTTTATAAACAAATTATTTGTTGAAAGTGTGTTTCCTATAATTTTCAATAATATTACGTTCTTTTAAGTTTTACTACAAGAATTTTGGATAGAAACAATATTATAATGAAGAAAATTTCTCTTGAGATTATTCTTGTTAATATTATAAACAAATTTAATAAACAAATGCATTATTCAGACATTTGTTGACAGAAAAATTCGTATTTTTCGATGTCAGTTCTTTTAATTAGGAACTTCATGATAATATCAGCAAAATTCGTAATTTGTTGATAAGTTTTATGATTTCCTAAAACAAATTTTATAAACAAATGCATTATTTCGGAATTTGTTGACGGAAAATATCGTTTTTTTCAATGCCTGTCCTTTTAATTGGGGACTTCATGATAACTTCAGCAACTTTCATAATCAGTTGATTAACTACACGTTTTTTTCAAACAAATTTAATTTAAAAATGCATTATTCGGGCATTTGTCGACGGAAAAATTCATTTTTTTTCAATGTCATTTTATTTCATGATTATTTGATAAATTGTATGATACTTCCCAATTAAAAGGACTGACATTGAAGAAAATGAGTTTTCTGTCGACAAATGCCCGAATAATGTTGAATAAATTTGTTTTAAAAAATCATAAAATTATCAACTAATTATGAATATTGCTGAAATTATCATGAAATTATCATCCCAATCAAAAGGAATGATATCGAAAAAAACGAATTTTTCCGTCGACAGATGCCCCAATAATGTATTTTTTCAATAAATTTGTTTTAAAAAATCATAAAATTTTTTCAACTAATCATGAATGTTCCTGAAATTATCATGAGGTTCCCAATTAAAAGAACTGACATAAAAAAAAACGAATTTCTCCGTTAACAGATGCCCGAATAATGTATGTGTTCAATAAATTTGTTTTGAAAAATCATAAAATTTATCAACTAATCATGAATGTTGCTGAAATTATCATGAAGTTCCCAATTCCTCACTGTGAGCCAATCTTCTAAATAGGTACAACTATTGTTCTTTTTAAATATTTTAAATATTTTAAATTAATAAATTAATTTTTTAATACTTAATTTCTCTTTAGAATTATTACTTAACTATTTGAGAACACGTTCTGATGATAAAGTATGAAGAAAAACACGGGCAACCGAGAATTCTTTATTACTTCTAAACTATTGAACTGACAAAGTTTGGAGGCCTCACCAATTTTTTGCACTCACATATTTATAATACAATATGCACTCACATATTTAATTATTTTTCAATGCTTATACAGAGGTCGCATAAAATTTCATTCTTCATCCTCATTAAGGTAGAAATCCTGAATCTTATATGCTAGGAGATTATTATTCTGGTTCTCATTATCATATTAAAAAACATACTTAAAGCGAGTTGTACCTAATAACCCCACCGTGCGCGAATAGCCCCACTCTACGGTAATGATTAATTTATTTTAAAATCAACTATCTATATAATTAATTTTAATGAAAGGTCGTGACATATTTCAACGAGAAAGAATTAATTTGTTTTTACTGTTTTACATAGTTTATAGTAGACAATTGATATGTTATTTATATCAAAAGAAAATTTATTCGCGCCGATTAATTCATTAAATTATCTCCTTTTCCTTATAATAGCCGTTTTTATAAATAACAATAATTTATTGCAAGCCAGTGGATATAATTAAAATAACGATTATCATATACATATCTGTCTGGTATAAGATCAACTTGCGTGAAAGTGTAAAGCAATACTATGAGTAACGATTGAATTTCTGATCACATTTATGATTTTATTTTAGATTCTACTGACATTTACGCTTAATAAATACGCTCATTTAAAGGAATTTTAAAAAGTGTTGAATAATTTTATGCTTTCAATTTCTCCAACCTTTAAAAGTATTTCAAAATTTGTAGAAGTGAAATGAACACTTGACTGTAAACAAAATCTGAAAGTTTTCTTAAATATAGGTCCACATTATTTGAGATCGAAGCACTGTTTCATTTTTCTAATAGCCATTTAAAAAATGAGTTACTATTTCTGTAAACTAGATTTCAGATAAAATTCACACGCTATAATAAAGATGAAAAGTCCTTTCCCACGATATCGTGTGCAATTTTATTTAACTTCTTAGAGAAGAAATATAATTGGTGCAATTAAAGCTCAGATTGCGAATCTTTAGGTATGATATTTAGTTAATTCAACAAGTTTCTTAATATAATGAACTGCTACTTAATTGAAATAATTGTAAAGTATACTAATTATGCCAATCATCCCTTTAAATCTTAAAGGTGATAGAAATCTCCGTGTTTTTGCACCATTTTATTAAAAAATGGAGAAATGAAAGACCGAATCTTTAAAAGTTAGGCAGTGATCTATATCGAGAATAAAGAAAGTATTGATTTATTAACTTGATTTGAATTTCGCATAGAGGCACTTGTAGTTGTCTTCCCACGACACTTACTGACACGCTAATACAACCTAAGGATCAAGCACGTGTTCAAGTCGCACGTCATTGCACGAAGGCACGCAGGTCCTATCTGAGGTAAAAAATTTAGCGCTCGAGTCTGTTAAAATCATAAAACATTTCTCACAGATCGCAAGACACCATAAGCGATTCTGTAAAGCCTTTCTCTTTCAAGAAAACTATGTTTGATTCAACAAGAATGAGGTTCGAATATTCGATTATAGTTTGTATCAGAAAATTCCAGAATTTACGTCAATCCATAAATTATATGTTTGGAGTACGAAGGTTAGAAGAGGAAAGAAGATAGCTAGAAATTTCGAAATTTACAGATGAACATAAAATAAAAAATAACACTTGTCTACAAAAAAATTCTCTGTTTGCTGCAGGGTAGGCGGTAAAACTTTTCTAGGGTAATTTGGGCCCGCTGGATCCAAAAAGGACTATCATTTTGCTCAAACAGCTCTTGTTTACGAGATACTAAAATTACAAGATACAAAAAAACCGTTTTTCGCGATATGCAAAAATTTGAAAACTTGTATTTTTATTTTTTCTCAAGAACACCAACCATTGATCATTTATATGGGTAATTCTCCACAGACAGGGCACTTTGGTGTCCATGGGTTATATTATTAAAACTACTAGTTGTATTATTGTAAATCTTGGTACAGATCTTGATTTTAGTACCTCATAATAAGATCTGTAGTAAAAATTTGATTATATTATTGTAAGTCAGAATAAAAAAATATTGTGTACCCAAAAAATGGCTTTAAGAGATATCCACACATGCCTAAGGCATATTCGGTGATTCGTGACATTATAACGTATCACACCCCCTTAATAAATATATAAGAGAGTTTGGATTCGTCATTGGAAAATTCACTGCGTGATTTACTTGGGCTTTTTTGACGCGGGTAATTAGTTATTTTCGATAGTGACAAATATAATAATTAATGTGCACTACTGTACTTAATATAATAAGGAAAAGTGAACATAATTGTTTTCGATAAAATATTGAATACATACTTAATAATATTAATTACCTTGTTCACAGTACTTATCTATGAGTCATACATCTGCCAGAAGTGAAAATGACCGTAATTTGGGCATACGCAGTTAATTTGGTGTAACTTCAACAATTTTCATTCGATTCAGTTAAAACTAAGGTACGTTAAAGTAGATATATATGGCTACAAAGTGCGGTAAATTTCATTGAAATCGGACTTGTATTTCTCCTATAATAGTACTTTGAATTTTGTAAATTAGCGAATTTTGGCTAAAAATCCAATTTTTTTTCGTTAAAATCATGAATTTTGAAAAAATCATCATTAGAAATATGTACAATATGTACTTTTTCTGTTTCATTAACACCTATAGCTACTATATAAATGATCAATGTTTGGCGTTTTTGAGGAGAAATAAAAATACAAGTATTCGAATTTTTGCATATCGCGAAAAAAGATTTTTTTGAGATATCTCGTAAACAAGAGCTGATTGAGCAAAATGATAGTCACTTTTGGATTCAAAGGACCCAAATTACCCTAGAAAAGTTACTGTCCACCCTGCAGCAAAATGGCTGTTGACCAGTGTTATTGAATATTTATTTATTTTCTTGGTCTAGATTTAAAGAGTAGGATTTACTCTTGATTATATGATTTTGACAAATTTTTGCAAACACTTTCCTACATTTGGCGAAGAGTTGAACGTAACATTTCAAAATGATAATTTTACTGAAAAAACCTTTGATTTTCAAGTCAAATATTTTTCGATTCGTTTGTTAAATTGATTTAGATATAAGCGCATTCGATGCAGAATTTTCTAAACTTTCAAACAGCCCATGTTTGAAAGTAGTAGACTAAATTTCTGCACAGATTGTCTGCATTGAAGTGAAGCATGCTTTTTCAAATGCTCAATCCAAATGTACTCAAACTTTCTGTAGGGAGTAAAAAAAATAATTGAATAAGAAAAAAACAAGACATAGCAGAGGGTATGCGTAAGAAATTACAAAAAGTTTAGTGTAAAAAAAACACGCTCATAGAAGCAATTTATTTTCGGTAACCACGGGAACTTCAAAAACATTTATTGATTTTCAACCGGATTTAGGTAGCAATGGATAAAGAAATAGGCTAATAAACGTCAAGGTTTCTGTCAAAAAAGGTAAGGTCAGTGTTTGATGCTAGGAAGGAAACCGTAAGTAAACATTGTGAAAGAAAAAAAAAAAGTAAAATGATTCTTAGACACACAGTAGCAGGTTGAAGTTTTCGACAAAATCTGTACCTTGAAATTCGACCTTCAAAATATTGACGAGATTTATCACATTAATATTTTTAGTCAACGTTTTCAGTTTTCACTGATTCCATTGCTCAAAAACCAGTTTTTTAATTACTGTATATCACCTCTAAAAAATATAGAGTTGGGTCGAAACGGCCACAACTCAAAACAGTTAGGTAACAATATCTTCAGAAGGTGTAGGTTAAGCACTAATAATTATAGAGTCCAGAACTGCAATTGCACATTTTTACTCTAATGCCAAAAAGTCTAATTATAATACTTAGAGAAATAATTCTTGTTCTGGAAACTATAAATATATCCAAACTATGCATTTCTGATTTTATTAAACATCATGACAAAAGTCCTGACCTGATAAATGTAAAAACTTTTGCACGTATATCAAGACATTGCATTGACAGGTTTCGCAATTCGCAAAGAATTACTCTCTGGAGTAGCTTTCCCTCTAAAAACACTTGACAGAACAATTTCAAACAATTTTAGTTGCAGGCATACACAATGCATCAGGATTGTATCTAAGAGTATTCCATGTCATAGCTTGTACGAATGGCCTCAAGGGAGATAGATCAGAGATTCAATTGGAATTCAATCCTAGAGTTTTTCACTCGGTTCTCACGTCCGGTTTAAATCAAGAGATCGATCCAAGGAGGCAAACAGATGATAAATGTACGACGCACGATCAGCCGGAGAAAGTAGGAATGACGTCTCGTCAGCGAGTAGAGCCAGGATCACGATAATGCGAAACTGTGGTGTCCATTGTACTCAGTGAGCTCTATTATGATCCACATTGTGCTCTAGGCGCACTATCCGGCTTAATAAGTACCCTGGCAATTATGTTTTGCTCATCAACGCCAGAAACGTTTAGTCATGTTAAATAACAATGTTCCTATGTACTTGTGGCATACAATTTGCCAGCGCTGCAATTAATTTACTCCGAATTGAAAAGTCGAAAATATTCCAGAAATACTAAACAAACAGTTGATGTATGAAGACAGCTAGAAATCTATTACGAAAACAATTTTTAGAAAACATTATTTCAATTTGAAAATTTGACATTTTGATTTTTATGTGTACATTATTGTACTACCAATCATTACGTTATTCCTGACTAAAATCAGTTTTTTTAAAGGTCTATTCATGAAATAATATTAATTGGTAAAGCTGCAAACGCAATCAAATTATTGTAGCGCATCGATATGTGATTATAGTCATTAGCAATCAGTTTTCAGCTAATTGGTAGTTTTAACCAAAAATTCATTTTTTAGTGCAATTGGAATCATAATCAAATTGTGTCATAATTGAATAATGGATAATTGAAGAAACTTTTCTCAATATCACATAACAAAGACTAGCCATGCTTTTAGAACTAAATTCAGTATGGAAACAGTTCCGGCGACAAAATTATTCAACTTCAGTTTAATCCGCGAATCCCGAATAAAAGAAGTACGATTTCTGGATCAAAATAGAATGATTGTGGATGAAAACAGAATCGAATCTGGTATCATCTTTAACCTAAAGTAGGTCAAATGTAATAAAGAACAACCAAAGATCATATTAGAATGCCTAAAAATCATACCAGATTGAAAGAAAAACGTAACCGCAGTTTGCAACGATTAAGAAAAAAAGAAGCATCGAAAACACGATTTGAAAAAAACAAACAAGACTAAAAAATTGACGACGGAAAATAGTCAATTTCAATGAAAGAAAGTATTTCTGAAAGTTTCGTCACTCTATATCCCTCGGAAGTCACCCCTTTTCCACCCCTAATACTTAAAAATTTCCTGGAAACTATCCAAAATTCGAGACGACGAATTTTGCGAAGCAAAGTAGTTTTAATTGCCAAGAAGAAAGACATATAAATTTTTCAGCCCCATAAACGCCTCAGATTTTCCACCCCTAATACCTAAAAAATGTCTGGAAACCCAAAATTCGAGATGACAAATTTTGCGACGCAAAGTAGTTTCAACTGACAAGAAAATAAAAATTTTCATATAAAATCATATAAAATTTTCAGTGCCCTAAACGCCTCGGATTTCACCACTTTTCCACCCCTGATACTAAAAAGTTCCTGGAAACTATCCAAAATTCAAGACCACGAATTTTTCGATGCAGAGTAGTCTCAATTGACAAGTAGAACGCCATATAAAATTTTCAGCCCCCTAAACGCATTGGATCACACTCCTTTTCCATCCCTAATATTTAAAAAATTCCTGGAAACTATCCAAAATTCAAGACGGTGAATTTTGGACGCGAAGTAGTTTCAATTGACAAGAAGAAAGCCATATAAAATTTTCAGCGCTCTAAACGCCGCAGATTTCACCGCTTTTCCACCCCTAATACTAAAAAAATTCCTGGAAACTACCCAAAGTTCGAGCCCACGAATTTAGTTTCAATTTGAAACGAAAAGGTCATATAAAATTTTCATCCCTCTAGAACTTTCGGATTTCACCTTTTTTCACCCCCTAAGGCTTGAAAAGTTCATAGAATCTACCCAAACCACGAATTTTTCGATTGAAGAAGTTTCAATTGATAAAAAAGAAAGACATAAAATTGTCATCCCTCTAAAACTTTCAGATTTTATCGCTTTTCCACCCCTAATACTTAAAAAATTCCTGAAAACTATTCAAAATTCGTGACGACGCATTTTGCGATGCAAAGTAGTTTCAATTGACAAGAAGAAAGCCATATATTCCTGGAAACTACTCAAAATTCGAGACCACGAATTTTTCGATTCAAAGAAGTTTCAATTGATAAAAAGAAATACATAAAATTGTCATACCCCTAAAACTTTCAGATCTCACCCCTTTTCCACCCATAATACTTAAAAAAATTCCTGGAAACTACCCAAAATTTAAGACCACGAATTTTTCGATGCAAAGTAATTTCAATTGATCAGAGGAAAGCTATTTAAAATTTTTAGCCCCCTAAACGCCTAATCTCACCCTTTTTCAGCCCCTAATACTTAAAAATCTCCTGGAAACTACCCAAAATTCAGTACCACCAATTTTTCGTTGCAAAGTAGTTTCAATTGACAGGAAGAAAACCATATAAAATTTTTAATCCCCTAAACGCCTTGGCTGCCACCCCTTTCCCATCACTAATAATTAAAAATTTCTTAACACTACCCAAAATTCGAGACCTTTTAAACTGAAACTACTCTGCGTTGAAAAATTCGTTGACTCGAATTTCGGGCAGTTTCTTGGAATTTTTTAAGTATTAAGGGTGGAAAAGGTGTATGTCCCGAGGCGTTTAGAGGCTAGAAAATTTTATATGGCCTTCGTTTGGTCTAAACGTTTGGTCTTAAACTGAAACTACTCTGCGTTGAAAAATTCGTTGACTCGAATTTCGGGCAGTTTCTTGGAATTTTTTAAGTATTAAGGGTGGAAAAGGTGTATGTCCCGAGGCGTTTAGAGGCTAGAAAATTTTATATGGCCTTCGTTTGGTCAAATGAAATTACTTTGCATCGAAAAATTCGTGGTCTGAGATTTTGGGTAGATTCCATGAATTTTTTAAGTCTTAGGGGTTGAAAAAGGGTGAGATCCGAAAATTCTAGAGGAATAAAAATTTTATATGGCCTTATCGTTTTAAATTTAAACTACACTGCATCTAAAATTCGTGGTCTCGAATTTTGGATAGTTTCCAGGAATTTTTTAGGGGGCTGCAAAATTTAAATCGCCTTTTTGTTTTAAGTTCAAACTACTTTGCCTCGAAAAATTCGTGGTCTCGAATTCTGGGTAGTTTGCAGGAAGTTTTTAAATATAAGGGGTATAAAAAGGGCGTTTTGGAGACTGAAAATTTTATATGGCTTTTTCCTTTAAATTCGAAACTACTTTGCATCGAAAAAATCGTGGTATTGAATTTTAGGTAGTTTCCAGGAATATATAAAGTTTTTGAGGTGGAAACGGGATGAGTTCTAAAAGTTTTAGGGGGATAACAATTTTATGTCTTCCTTTTTATCAGTTGAAACTTCTTTAATCGAAAAATTCGTGGTTTAGAATTTTGGGTGACTTTCATAAATTTTTTAAGTCTCAGGGGCTGCAAAAGGGTGAGATCTAAAAGTTCTAGAGGGATGAAAATTTTATATGGTATTTACATTAAAACTACTCTGCATAGAAAAATTCGTGGTTTCGAATTTTGGGTAGTTTCCAGGAATTTTTTAAATATTAGTGTTGGAAAAGAGGTGAGATCCAAAGCGTTTGAGGGGCTGAAAATTTTATATGGCTTTTCTCTTATCAATTCAAACTACTTTTTATCGAAAAATTCATAGACTCAAATTTTGGGTAGTTTCCAGGAATTTTTTAAATATTAGGGGTGGAAAAGGTGTAAAATCCGAGGCGTTTATAAGGCTAAAACTTTTATATTTCTTTCTTCTTATTAATTGAAACTACTTTGCATTGAAAAATTCGTGGCCTCGAATTTTGGGAAGTTTCCAGGAATCTTTTAAGTATTAGGGGTGAAAAGGGGATGAGATGAGTTCCGAGGGATCTAGAAGGACGAAACTTTCAGAAATACTTTCTTTCATTGAGATTGACTCTTTTCCGTCGTCAATTTTTTGGTCTCGCTTGTTTTTTCCAAATCGTGTTTTCGATGCTTCGTTTTTTTTAACCGTTGCAAACTGCAGTTACGTAAAGAAAAGGCTAGTTCGTACTGCGCGGAATTAAACATTCTCTTGATATCTACGTGAATACTCTATTCTCTTCCTGCTTTTGTTATTCGTCACAAAATACGTACGAGGTTTGAAAATTCGAATATTCATAAGGACTCCGAAATTCTTGTCATTTCCTTCATCGAGAGATTTTGAGAATGTCTAAAAGGTCGACGGACCTAAGCACGTTTTATTCCGCATCCATACTTTTCACCACAGCAGGATAATCAGATGATAGGTTCTATCTCGAATAACTCAAAAGAAGTTATAGAAACGGAAAAATATGTAGATTCCTTCAATATATCCAACGACCAACCGATTTATTCGCACGGAGAAGGCATTCTACTGATAGAAAAATACGACAAAGAAGTCAAGACAGCGTCTGGAAAAAAAACTTTGCTTCGTGCTTGTATTTTGATGACAGAAATTTTCAAGAATGTTGTATAATCATGCAGCACCAAACTCCAACAGGGTATGAGAAAATTAAAAGTATATAATTAAGGGAAAGGCCGTAACTTGAAAAACGGAAATAATTTAGTCAATAAATATCAGTAACATGGGATGTACAGAAATTGTTTTCTCCGACTTTTCTGAAAATTTTAATTCTTATTTACGATTAATTCTGTGATTAATTCAGTAAAGATACACAAAAAATGTATTCAATTAAAAAGTGGATGAATTATCGTCTGAGGAAGAATCATTTTACAAACCCTCTAGAGTGTTTTCAAATTAACCGAGTTGAGATTTGAAACCTTACAGAAGTAAACCCTAAACCTGAAGAATTGTAAATTATTTTTCAACCCTCCTACGACGCGTGACGTACATGCGCTGTGCGTCAAGCCGGGATCTATACACAGCGGTTGGTGACGTACATTCGCACATCATGACGTAATCGAATGTAACGTTCATTTCCACCCTCGCCACAGAAAATCAATAAATTAAGGATTTATTTTCTATTCTTTGATGGTTAGTAAAACCGAGATTTAATTCGAATCTGTAAAGAATTGCTCGATTATTTTCGCCAGACACAAAGAAAAATTCTATTATTTTATTACTATTTATTTCAAAATTCCTCGATGGGATTAATAAAGAAATATAAAGTAGAAATAGAGATAAATGAAAGGTAAATAAATATTAAAGGCAGAATAAAAAAAGGATGAAATTCTGAGGAAGGAATATTCCAATAAGAAATTACTTTTCAAGAGATCCTGTTCTATCATTGCACGCCTCGTGGATTTTACACAGTGAAAAGGAATCTAGAGCATCAAATCCAGAGATCTCTCCACCCACGGTCTGTTATAAAAGCATGCGGCAGCCATGTTCGATTTTCGAACAGGAACTCGCACACCTGTAAAATACTTAATCATCGTCAGCACTGCTTATTACAGTAGTTATCACATTTCCGTTTCATCGTTTCGCGTAAATAATTAAAAAGACTTCGACAAGGTTCAGGATTCGCGATTCCGGATAACGGGTCACTAGCCTCCTTTCGATAATCGAAAGGTGCGGTGTAATTCAACACCGTGAAATAATTGCCATCTATTTTTACTCCGAAAAATAAATCTTGAAATAAGGAAATTCTTACACAAAATGGAAATTCAAGAAAGTTTTGTAAATAAATTCTTCACAAAACGTAACGAAAAAACGTAAAGAAAAATACAACCAAAAACATTTACTTCCATTTAATCTTGCTTAAACACTAAATCCAGAAGTATCATTTTTCATCCGAAGTTGGATCAAAATTTTACAAACAATTGAAAACTACATTACTACTATATAAACCTATTGTAGTTGTCGTTATATAGATGTCAATTGTTTGTAACGTTTTGATCCAAGTTTGGAGAAAAAATGATACTTTTGGGTTAGTGTGTATCTGTTAATTATAACCTAAACAGCAGACACATAAATAATCATGAGTAGAGAAGTAAAAATTATTAGTGCGTGGGCCAAGTTAATTGAAAACATGTTTGACGATCAAATAAAAAATGATTTTGAACAGCGTGAAATTCTAATTTATTTCGCGAAAAACATAGCCTTCATTCACCCACATTCAATGTCACGAAAGTTTGATCCAACTTATCTTTTATCCGGACACTTGTATACACTTTACACAGACGACTCATACAAACAAGTGTTTGTGAGCCTCTGACAGACTTCAGTAGTGGCTTAAATTTAGTGCCCATTATACAAAGTCGTTCCTTGTTCCGCGACATACTGAAAGTCGATAAAAGACTAAAGTTTTATTTCCACATAATAAATTTGCAATTGAAGCGAAAATTGCCTGCTCACTCGATATCAAAAATCGACCTATCGCTTTTTTCCTAATTAGCCGCCAATTAATGTGCTAAGAAGAAGAAAACGGAAGAGTATCGATGATAATGACAGATAATAAAAAAAATGATATCAAACGTCACATAACAAATACATACACACTTGAATTATGCAGGACACTCAGTGAAAAAATTCGTCCCGTAGCCTAGGAGCGATTGAAAGTGGCCGCCAATTTTTTCCTCATTAATTATTCCCGCCAAGGCCTTTTTATGCCGACATTCCTGCCACCGACCCGAGAATTTTATTCGAACAATTTTAATGCAGAAACAAGTCCTACCGGATAAGTGTGAGCGACGACCGAGCACGCAAAGTAAAGAGAAATTCGATACGATTATGTATTTCGTAAAAGATAAGACAGACTTGTTAAAATCAGACTATCGGTAGAAAATTAAATGATATGTATAACATTCCAAAATCAATATGGACTGCCTGATTTAATTTTCTGTCCCTCTTATCAATAATAAAAAGCTAACACATGCATTTTTTTAAGGCAGAGGCACTCAATTCATGAAATTCGGAATCACTCAAATAGTCAAATAATTTCAATTCAGGTCGCTTGATAAAGAAGATAAAGAACCAATTAGAAACAGGAAAAAAATTTGAAAACATTTATGATAAAAAAATAAGAAATATGAATTATTCCTCTATGAATAAAACTTGTTTACACTACGTGACAAAATATATTCTTATAATAAAATATTGAGTTTCACCATCAAGTTAAAAATTTTAAGAAACTTGATGCTAATTTTATTAGAAAATTTAAATTGTAAACGAAGGAGAAATGTTAGCTAGAAATAAGTTTCAGTTGCTCGAGTGACTTTCAATTGCGAAAAAATCAACGTGTTTATCGAGAAAAAAGACGTGTAAAATGTAGCAAAGTGCGTCAATATTATGCAACCTTGGACCATAACCAGTTGATTTGCATTTTCAAAATCCGTGTATGAACGAGTTCGACTAGCACTTGCGAGAAGAAATTCTTAGAGTGGTTGAAAGGTGGGTGCGGTGCTTAATCCGCTACATACAGCTGCCAAGTCACAGAACTGTATGCTGATACCAATCATATTATCAAGCATTGCGTACTCTATCTTTAACAAGAAATTCAACGGTGATTCGGCGCACGTTTAACCTCCGAATTAATAATCTGCAATTACGTTGTTATAGCCTGTTGCATATGGATGATCGATAGTAGAGAACTGACAGAAATAGATTGCATATTATCAGATAAGAAATGATACTAACAGTAGACAGACTTTTTCTCTCTTACACACCTGTGTAACGACATTTAAGCAAACAAACGTCTAAGGTGGAAGAAACATTGCGTTTTGGATGGAGTGCATTATTTGCATAATCTGATAAAATGCTAATTAAAGCAGCATAAAAGAAAAAAAACATTATTACAGCGCAAATATGATTTAAATTAAACCATATTTGAGGCTCTCATCCATTGAAAATTAAGAGAAGTTTATTCTAGTCCGTCTTCAAGAATAAATTAAAAATTTTTCGACTTATTCATCTTCAAATCGTGAGTTACGTCAGTTATGTTATATTAACAGATATAAATAAATAAATATATGTGTGTATGTGTGTATGTGTGTGGTATCTTAATTATAACAGGTGTCTTGATGATCGAGATTAAACCGTTGCGTAACGGGATCGAAAAACTGCGATGCGAAACCTTAACACCAGATGTAATAACCTTCTTCTAAGAAGTAGTGCACCTACACCTGTAATTCTCCTCGATATGAAATTCAATCGTTCTCGTATTCAAATCGAAGGCTAGTCCTTTGTACAATAGTAGAACGAAGATTTGTAAATACACTGAAAAAAATGGTTCAGCTGTCCCAGCTAGACGTTAGCTGGATTTCGTCTTTTAAGAAAATATAGCTGTGTTATCTAAATTTCTAGCTGAAGTTTCCTAAATATTTAGCTAAAACAGCTATATTTTCTTAGAAGACGAAATCCAGCTAAACTTCTAGCTAGGACAGCTAAACTGGAAGATTTTTTTTCGGTGTATGACTGATGAAAAAAATGGTGTAAAATATTGAATAAGGACGGTGGAAATCTATTTTTTTTTCGGTGTATGACTGATGAAAAAAATGGTGTAAACTATTGGATAAGGACGGTGGAAATCTAAAAAATCAGACTTTTTTCTAATTAATGAAATTTAATGAAATTAACACAAGTACATATACTTTTCGATGACGGTTATCAATTGCAAATTGAGATCTGGATCTCCTATCCACCTCTCGACCTCTCCTCTCTGACTTCTCCACAACCCCCACCAATTTCTTCTCCTTAAGTGACTATCCCTAAAAAACTGCTAATGAGTATGCTCACTTAAAATTAATGATATAGAAAAATTACTACAATAGTACTACAATAGTACTACAAAAATTACTACAATTGACTCGTAAGAAAAAATACAATTTTACCATATTCAGGGGAATTGAATCCTCCAGGCACGTGTAATTACACACCTTATTACTATCCCCTCTGAACTTTTTCCTTTCCTCTTATTCACCCTTCCGTTATCTGAGATGAGAATACCGATCGCAAATATAGACTGCGGGTTCTGTCAGTGTCAGGTTGTACTAAGTCTCTATTATTGGATAGCTGTCATACATTCTTATATATAATGATGATGACAGGTACTGTCGATAAAAGGTTCTTCCTTTCTGTGGCGTAGAATGTATTTTGTTTCTTTTACTAAGGAACAGGAAAATAGCAAATGTAATTCTTAGTCATACTTTCTCGTGAATGGCAATGATTGATACACATATATTATGTATAATTGTGTGTACGTCATAGCACAAGTGTCACTCTTAAACATCTCCTAATATTTTCTTGAGTAATTCGCAAACATTTACTTTTTGCTGATTGCAAAAATTCAATTTTTGCGGATTGCAAAACATTTGAATGTAGTTGACTAACCCTTTCACAGACCTTCCAGCGACGTTTGAGATTGAAAAAAGTGGAAAAAGAGACCATTTTTTCAAATTTATCAAAAGTCACCAACAAAATTTCGGTTAGATTTCTGAATTTTCCAAATACTTTAGATACGTTAAGTGTTTTGAAATCCCTCGAAATCCTTTATAATCTTTTAAGTTTTTTTTTAAATTTTTGAGAATCTTCCGGAGCACGGTGAGCCAGGAGAGACCAAAAAGTAGCCAACAGTCAGGGTCAGGGTTCGCATATAACAAGTATATCATTATTTTCTTGATATTTAATAGTACTTGGAAACAAAAATTCATAAGACTTTGACGACAACTTATAGGTTTACAGACTGTCCAAAAGTTAAAAATGTCGTATAACCAATACGAATATGAATTTCGAAAATGCCTAATTTTTTTAAAATTTTGGTATAAATTCCGATGTTTTTAGTTTCTGTTGTACATCCTAATAGTTATTAAAGTACCTGACGGTACTAATTAGCTTGTGTCGTTCGATAATTATGAATGTATAGTTCATTATTTATAGTTCTATTTCTATAGTTATCTATAGTTCGTTAATTACAAATAAAAGAGGAATTTATATGTACGTTTTTACAATAAATTTACGACTCAGGAAATTTTTGAGCTTCAAAGTTCCCCGTCGTTCCACGTCGGAATAAAGTTTTTAAATTTAAGGTATCATTCTATTCGTTGATTAGTCTATTTTGAAATCTGCTGTTACTTGCTGCTTCTTTTACTTTTTGATGAAATTATATCCATATATTGAAGCGCAGTGGTCTCAAAGCCGATAAAAGCTGGCCAAAATTTAAAAAGAAAAGTTTTAAACCGTAAAAAATTGTACATCCAGATTGATTAAGAACTGCCTGACAACAAAGAAACTGCAAAAAATAAATTTTTAAATTCATATTTTCAATTTTTTTTGGGTTGCTGATTTCAAATTCGAAATCAAAAATTTTAAAAGCAAAATGGCGGCTCCAATATGGCACCCAAAAACTCGAAAAATGATCTGATCTGAATAAAATTGATTGTAAAACGGTTTTCTGGGCACCTTATTTTAAATTTGAAATGCAGATTTTCTAAAAAAATGGCCGCTCCAAAATGTTTAAGCAAATGAAGGTTTTCGTTCCTTTTTCTAAATAAACTCAATATAATAGGTACGCGAATTTCCGCAGGAAGAGATACGAGATTTCCACAACTGCTTGAACTGGATGAAGTTGAAATGAAACAAGACATAAATGACATCATAAAGCAGACATCGAAGATGACTACGATTCTTCCTTCTCGAATGACTAGATTTTAACCCATTTTATACAAAATATTTTAGCTGTGTCAATGACCAAACTTCATATATTTTAAAGAACGAATCTTTGTAAAGATTTTAAAAAAAATTAACGTTGAACAGCAGACAGTTCCTATTAAAATTAAATTTGATTTTATTCACTTCAGCCAATTTTTCTAGTTTTTGAGCGTCAAAATGGAGCCGTCATTTTGTTTTTGAAATTTTTGATTTTGAATTTGAAATCGGCAGCCAAAAACTCCCTATACAGTAAATTTTATTCAAATCGGACAATTCTTATAGTTTTTGGACGCCATAATGGAGCCGTCATTTTGTTTTTGAAATTTTGGATTTCAAATTTGAAATCAGCATCCCAGAAAACCCCTGTACGGTAAATTTCATTCAAATCGGACAATTTTTCTAGTTTTTGGGCACCACATTGAAGCCGCCATTTTGATTTTGAAATTTTGGATTTCAAAGTTGAAATCAGCAGCCTAAAAACGCCTATAAAGTAAATTTCATTCAAATCGGACAATTTTTCCAGTTTTTGGACGCCATAATGTATTTCAAAGAGTACAATTAAGAATTTAAGAATGTGTGTGAGTGTACGAGTATCAGTGGGCCTACTACCGTTATGTTGCTTTCTACAATTTATTGCTCTATGTAATATTATATTTCGTGTATTATATTTTTAGTGTGTACTGTAATAATGTTCAATTTTCCAATATTTTCTAATCGATTCATAACTATGTTATTTTTTTTTAGTTATCCCTTGGATCTTCGAGAGATAGAGAGACGGTGGGGGGAGAGGAAGAATTTTTGAAGAGTAAGAAGACTCTGAATCTAGAAGATTATGGAGCAGTCTGAAATTCTGAAGAATTCTAACAGATTCGATTTTTTTTGAAAATTATAGAAGGTTTGAGAAGAATTTGGAGGATCTCGAGGAGGATCTTGAAAGAGTCTGGAGTATTCTGGAAGACTATTGGAAGAATTGGAAGAAAAATTACTGGAATAATTTTCTGAAGAATTTGAACAGATTTCAAATAAGATTTGAAGATTTTGTAGGATTTTAGCAAATTTTGGAAGTCTTTTGCAGATTTTGGACGATTGTAAAATTATAAACTTTCAGAATGACAAAGTTACATTTCAGCCTGGCAATAAGTCTCATCGGAGAACGAAATTTAAAAATATTTATCTTTTCATTATTAAGAATTTACATTTCTCAACAAACCATTTTAGGTAAATAAAAATTAATTTATTTCTATTTTCAACGAAAAAAGTGAGAGAAATGACTAAAATTGTCTAAAAAGTGGAAAAATTCAGAAAAAGTGAGTAAAAATGACCTCTTCTAAAAAAAAAGTGTCTCGCTGGCAAGCTTGAACTTTCATAATTAGGGTCTGATAAATAATCTTGAAAAAAAAAGTTTGAATAATATTATTATTAAATCTATAATTTTTTCTACTATTTTTTTAATACCTGTTTTAAGTATCATTTTTGAAATGAACGGGAAAATATTCAATAACGATTATTTATTTCGACATAATCGATAATATTTTAAAACCACAGACTTAAATGGATTTTTATTGGCATTAAATTTTAATTGGAATTAAAGATAAAATATGCATAAATAAAAGGTAGAAAGGGAAAGAAGAAGATTACGAAGAAAGGGGAAGAGGAAGGACCGCCCATGCCTGGGGCATAATTTCACTGGACTGATCCAGGCCGACCGAGAGTGTGTGAAAAAAAGTACTGGCAGCTGATTACAAGCACTGGAGCTTGTTTTACCAACATCGTGCACATAAGTATAGATATACATCGTATGTCTTTATTCCAGGACGAATGGTCATTTGATATTCCGGCGAACACCCTCTGGGTACCCCAAACTATCATTAAAAATTTATGTGCTGCTTTTGCCTTCATTCCGTTTTTCTTTTTTACTTCAACTTGCGTCGAACCTCCTTTCAATTGTCAAGTGCACTAATTAATGGCTGCATCTGAAATATATAAGCCGCGAAAAACCCGCCTTCCTTCACTTCTAAGGGACTCGAAAAAACATCTTGAGTTATATATTTGGCCAAATAATTCGCCTCAGTAAAAATCTTGAGATATTTCAAGACAGTGCCAAAAATTGTTTTAGTGCACAAAAAGCTAACAGACGTGAATTTAATTCTCAATTACAAATATTTAAGGTTTTTTCAGGCATATTATGAGAGATACTTTATCATATTTTTGAGACACTCACGAAAAATTTGCATGAAATATATTTTTCATCTATTGCGAAGTAACTTAGAAAGCGCAGTCCATCTTGTCTGGGGGCAAATCCTGTTCCGGTAAGAAAGGAGTCCTTTCACCTGGTTTCAGGATAAAAACACAAACTACGGAAAGTCAAAGGAACAAAAAGTAGCGCGCGAGTACATTTCCAGTAAAAGAGACATTCATTTACTGAAAAATAATATCCATCACAAACAAAAAGGTATGAGGGAAAATTGTGCCTATTAATTATTTCCCTCGCTCGGAGTCGAAAATTAATGATCCATTCAGATTTAAGCGAATTCTTCAACCAAAAATTACTGTTATTCGTTTTCTAAAAAAGATAATCTTTGATATTAACTTTGTCACTTTTTCATATTGCGTTCCATTTCATAAAATCTTCCATAGGAGTATATGCTACAAATTAAATTAAAGAAAAATGATAAAGTTTATTTTCAAGCGACCTATATCAAAATATCAGATAAGAAAATAATATATTCTTTCCAAAACATGTATTTTTCAAATAGTGATGAAATCAACGATTATGGAAATAAAACCGAATTTATACAGAATGGCGTAACTACCATTAAAATGCTGATTGCAATTCAGCAGAAAAGTCAATGGCTTATTTGTAAAGAAATATTGCAAAACTACACTTGTCATAACAGGGAAACAAAAATACAGTGTTCGGTCTTTTCCCTATGTTTATCACAAGAAATAATATCGCTGCCTTTGCAGTAAAAATACTCCACCTGGAAGAATTTGTTAGTTTTCTGTTCTAAAATTATTCACATTTAAAATAACAAGCTTCATATATTTATGAAAGGCCAAACTGAAATTTATTTATTTTTTTAATACCCATTAAGAAGCTGTAAAATACATTGACTCTCATAAATGCAGAGAATACAATGAATGCACGAGACTTTGAAGGTCTCAAAAAATGAGTAAAGAATAAAATTTCCATAACTGGTGCTTCACTACAAAGAATAAAATTAAGTAAAATATTATATATAAAAAATTTTATTTAAATACTCAGAAAAATGTCCCCTTGCTTCAAAAGGAATTTTCTTGAAACAAATGGAATTTCCTCTTAAATTTAGGGTTAAGATGATGTTCATTAGTCTCAAAAAGAATCTTTTTGCAGCAAACATACTCCTTTTGCGACCAACTTCACCTAATCTTGAAGCAAATTTAAATTCACGTGGTACAAAACAAAACACGCAAGAGGACGATACTTTTGTTTCAAACAATTTTTTCTCTGAGTGATTATTATCAATAAATTATTCTCTTCTTGCGCAATTTGCAATCATTACTATCTGATAATCAAAACTGTGATCTTTCGTTGCTTCGAGCTATACGAAAAGGAAGAGAATATATTCCTGGCAAAATAAATGGGCCAATTAACAGGACTATTTTCACAGAAGAACGAGAAAGAAGGTGGCGCATGTGCATGTGCAAACACGTGCAAAAAGTTGCTTAATTACAGCAATCACGAAAGTTCACAACGGTCGTGTTTCTTTGATGGCCCTATGAATATATTCATACGGGCACAGAGACTGATATAGCTCTTTGATTGTGGTCCACTTAAAAATATCGGAATCGAGAATGGAAACTTTATGGGTGTTAATAATGATCTTTTGAAAAACAAACAACACATCCCTGAGAAAGTTGGGCAGGTTTGCACAGAAAAAAAAAGAATTTTTCTCCTGCTGAGTTCTCAAAAACGATGTTATACATATACATAAACGTTATCTTATCCTGCCTTTCACGCTTGATCATTTATGACAGTGAAAGCAGCAAGCCTTTAGAGAACATAATCCTTTTTGAATTGCTGTATTCGAGTTTCAGAGTTTTTGCAGCTAAAACTCCAAGGTAGGTATTCCTAGAGAAAATTGCTAATTGCAAGGTATCGCTTAAGATTTACAACGCTGTCCACTTTATTGAATGTAGTATAAACTATACATAATCTCTAAGATTATTTTTAAAAAAAACTAAATACACGAAAAAGAATCGTTCACTAATACTAGCCATTTAAAAAAATATATATTTCTACAATATTTGTAGCTGATTGCACCAGCCAAAAATAATAAACACACTTTCACTTTTTTTTGTCCCTTTTATCAATTTGCTCATCGATCACTATTATAAATGTGATCGCCTTATAGTTGCTTGACTGTCAGAAGTTAGGACTGCCTCGAGGTATTCTTGAGCAAAAGTAGCGCGCCTTCTAAGCAAAGTATTTTTTGCAAATAACGATTTCTTTTCGAATAATTAATAAAAATTATTAAGTATTATTAAATATTCTTCAATATTTAAAAAGATTTAAAAATATACTTAGTATACTATACAAGTAATGCTGAATATAGTAATAATTTTACATATAGAATAGGAGACCTCGAATTTTATGTAAATATATGACAATCTCCTTGTGGTATTTTCATTTGAAAGTCAGTTTTGAGTATGATTTATGAGCGCACTCTCCTGGGTATAAAATGACCTTAATGCCTGATTTTCTCCAGCTGTGTGTTCACTTTTCTGTTATATAATAATAACTATCTTTTCACTTGTGCGCCTAAGAATGCAACGATGCGTGCCATGTAAGAGGATTTCCGAGAGTGAGGAATATCTTTCTGTGCGGAATGTGTATCGTTTCCATAATGTTTGAAAATGTATTCGCAGCAGCAATTGTAAATATAGTGAAAAAGGCGTGCCATCAAATAACCGTAGAATGGCCAAGTTTTTTCCTGTGGTGATTTCCATTATCTAGGATAGTATTTAATAGTCAAAGAATAACGATTTCTAGCGATTTTCTGCTTAACTTGAAATCGTTATACTAATTCACTCTTTTTCATTGAGTGTTTGGAACTTGAACAGAACTGGAAATTTTCGATTGTAAACGTGAGAAGAAAATATTTCATTGCAAAAAAATAAGTATTTTCCAAGTTGAAATTATGTCTGAATTCTGCAAATGTTAAAATCTTGAAATATAAAATTATAGCAATTAAAAATTTCTCTTTTGGCTGACTGTCATTGGCCCATTTGGAGAATTTCCTCGGAGAATTCATACTCGTGTACTTCTATGACTCATGTGTCAAGCCCACTACCTCTTATCCTTTTACTATTCAACCGCTACAGGCACAATTTCACTGAGTGAACTTGGATTAGTAGGGGAGAGTGACTCGATCTGAATAAAAAAAGTTCTGACTTTATAATAATTAAACATTTTATAGGAAAAAGAAAAGTATTACGTATCGAATTGAAGATAAAACATTCCTCTAAATAATAGCAGTATAGAAACAAAGATTATATCAGGTATTTATCCGTAAATAATCTTTTTCTGAACCATTGCACTTTTATCCAGATGAGGATTTGGAACCACAATCCGGATAATCGTGTTTTACAGCACTTACAGTGTGAATTGATCAATATTTCAGTTGATCGCATCGAATAACATTTCAGCACTGTTACTTTTAAACGTTTTTGTCCTGATAAAAGTAATATTTTTAAAAATATTGTAAAAATACACCAGCTATTATCTCTGTCGTATTTACTATTAAATGACAGCCACTTCTGCCAATTTCAAATGCTGAAAAAAATCTATTAAAACAGCTATTTCTTTTATGTTGGCAAAATGTGCGGGTCATTTGAAAAACTTTTGAGTGTATTTCTCACGAATTATCTAGATCGGGGAAATTAACACTACCAATAAAAACATCTTAATTACGTAGTTTGTGATAATTAAAAGCCTGTTTCTGTAGAAAGTTTTAAAACCAAATGTTCCTTGAATACAAAGAACAAAATAAACAGTTGTAAAAAAATCCTACGGCAGCAATTATTACGAACTTATCAGAGGTAAAAAGTTACGTCTTCACGTCGAAAATATATTTTTTAATTTTCTAATTTAAAAACGGAAAATGAGTGGTAAACCGTATTATGATACAATTCCTTTTCGATAATTTTACTTATAAAAAATTACTCCAGTTCGTTTAATTCAAATATTTAGTCATTTTTACGTATTATTCAGGTCGAGAACCTATCCAGTTCGGATCATCCTCCCATACATAATATGGATACTTGCAATTTTGTTAAAATTAATTTAAAAAGCAACATATTATCTTTGAAAAATGTTTTAAAAATAGATTATAAATCCAATTTCATAGAGTCACAGAAAACCCCAAGTGTTAATTTTGTTGCAGCTCATTTGTCAAGATTCTCAAAATGAGAATTCAACAAATTTCAACTTCCTAGCTGTAACACGAATGTAGTTGCGTTTCATACGAAACACCGTAGGAATAAATAAATGAACTTCACGTATAGCCCTCTATAGAATAAAGTCACCTTTTTTTAATTTTGCAACTACAGCAGCACTGAATGTACATTAGGGTGGTCCAAATTTTTTTGCTTCGAATTTTCATGATCTCACCCCCCAAATTTGTTCGAATTCAGAAAAAAAATAAATGCCTTTTTTAAAAAAGAAACGATATTTAGAGGTTCCGCAATCCCCATGAAGTTTAACACGTATTTCCCATAAGAAAAAAAGACATTTACCACTTTTTGTCCACTTTTTAATTAGAGATAGGTAATAATCAATTCAAGTTAACAAACATAATTGTTTAAGCAATTTATTATTATTTTTAATAATACTCTCTTAGAATAATGCTAGAAAGTTGCGGTTTTTTCTGAAATTTTCAACTTATTGTCCACTTTACACATAGAGGTAGGTAATAATTAATGCAATTTAGCGAACATAATTGTTTAAACAAATTATTATTGTTTATAACTATCTTTTCCTATGTTAATGCTAGATAGTTGCCGTTTTTTCTGTAATTTTTAACTTTTTGTCCACTTTTCACTTAGAGTGAGTTAATAATTAATGCAATTTAACAAACATAATTGTTTACACAAGGTAATATTAATTGTAACTTTCGTTTCTTATAGTAATGCTAGAAACTTGTTATGTGATTACAACACTGTTATAATCAATTAATTTTGTGATTGAGGCCTTTTTAATCTCTATATATGGGCAATTCTTTTATTGCTTACGTTGCAGTTTCACGCACATTTTTCGAAATCACTTTCAAAATGATTTTGAAAAATGATACGTAACAGATGTTACGTATTCAACTGGCGTAGGCAAAATACGCTAAATATTGATATCATTTTATTATTTTGAGGGTAAAAACATCGATTCCTAGCACCTTATCCCAATTATTGGCATGCCAAAAATCGAAGTCCATTTATTTAATTTTGGTTCCACATTCGATTGCACTGGATAACTAGTATGCATTATACATAAAAATGATGCACAAAAAAAAATAATTGGCTGTCGCAACAAAGAAAGTTAGTTACTGTTACAAAGATACCAAAATTCAAAGATACTTTACCAACCTCCGGTTTGTAACTCCAATAAAGAATGCTCTTCGTAAAATCTAACCACGAATTCTTGGTTGCTACAGCCAACTAGTTTTTTGCTACAGCCAACTATTTTTTCTCATGTCTTCACTTAATTAAAGCAAAACAAGCTAAACAATCGTATTATCTAATAAATTAGAGACAGGCGCCAATAAAAGGTGTTCTTATCTCAATATACTTTTTGACCATACGTCTCAATATACTTTTTCGTAAAAGTATAAATTATTTCGAAAAGAAAAACATATTTACTAGTTCAGATAAAATATTTAGTATTTACAGACGTGCGTTATTCAAATTCTGATGTGAATTAACCCACTGTAATATAACAAAGGAATATAGTGTAATTTCACTCTTCCCCATCAGTCGAATGCCTTAACAATATAAGCATCACGTAGGATTCTCTTACATGAATATGTAAGAAACTGGCGTCTAATTTGTGCTCCAAGGAATGTGATAGCTGACTGAGAACAAAAGTAGGGGAAAGTTACCTAATAAGGAGCATCCAACCTTCTGTGTTCCTGAGAGCTGCCATTTGCCGATGCAGCAGAGAATTGCTCTACACAATTTAAGTCAACTTTCCTTATGACACGTATCTACTGTCTTAATTAACTGTAAAAAAAATTCAGATCCAGATTCCTATGCCTATATCCGACAACCAGAAGAATTTCAAATAAATTTCCAGATCTTACTGCAGAAATTGGAAACACATAACGTTATAAATTTATATACACATACATTCATACATACAT
>JBAGKK010041638.1:0-10491 GCA_037177015.1 Euceroptres primus | reverse complement strand
CGAAGAAAAAAAGAAGCACATAATTTTTTCAAATTGTAAATAATTACAGATAGTTCAACTAACCACCTCGAATTTAATTCACTTCATTATCTTAGTTAGAAATGAAGATAGTACAGTTGCATATTTATGTCAAATAAACGAACAACTTGTTATATTTTGAAAATTTGACAACGGAAATATGTTGAAAAATGCTTAGAGTACCATCATGAATTTTTCCAGATTTTTTCTATTATTTTTTTGATAAAAAAATATGCTCCAAAGTTGACTGTTGTTGAAAGCTGTCAAATTTCCTTGCTTTTTATCAGATTTTCGGGTCTGTAAGCCACAAAAAATTGTTTGGAATATTGGTTTCAGGCTCTTTAACGTACAACACTTTGATATTTAAAATAATCGTTCATTCATTGAGCTACCATTTTTTCTTCACTTACTTCTTTAACGTCAAAGCCAGAGGACTCGAATTAGTACGAACTACTCGTATACTATTGAGTATACGATAAATTAAAACCACCTTACGAAATGCAGAATACTCCACTTTGATCCAATCCACATATTTATTTTGTAGAATTTTCAGTTTATTGCATAAAACATCGAGAAAATCGAAACAAGTGAACGTTCCAAATTTGCAACGTTAAAAAGTTAAAGAGAAAATAAATGTATGAGAATTTTCCTAGTTCTTTTTTCCATTTCGCTTTATTTTATTTTATTTTTAGGTATACATTTTCCAAGTCGTACTTTATTTTTTCAGATCAGTTTATTTTAGATTCAATTTAGCGTTACTTTTATTTTTAGGTTTAGGTTTCTATTTTTCATTTAGTCGTAGTTTAGTTTTCCTTTAGATTAGTTTATTTTAGATTTAACTTAAGAACTTCACGGTGATATTTAAATTAGGTTTGTATTTTTTCATTCAATTTTAGTTTATTTTCCTTTTGATTAGTTTATCTTTAATTTAAAAACGTTTAGGGTTATTTTCATTTAGTGTATTTTCCGTTTAGTTGATGTTTAATTTGCGTTCAGTCGTACGCTTAGTATTAATTTTATTTTGATTTAAAAAGAGCTAGGATGTAAAAAAATTCACTTAACTAACCTACGAATTGGTACTTTCTAGCCGGGCTAGAGCCTGGTTAATTTCTTCCAGCTCTCTGATCTTCTTCTCAATCTGTAAAGACAAAAAAACGAATTAGTATTAATTTATTATAGAAAAATAAAATGAATTAAATAATTTAATTTATTGCATGCACATGTCAAAAAAGAAGTTATCTAGAATTATTTTATACTTATTTTATACTTATTCTACGCTTATTCTACACTAAAGCTTTATTAATTAATGCATAATAATTAATTTTACACTAACCTGTGCCCTTTGACGATACATGAGGTTTTTTTAGTCGGAAAAACGGCAAAAAAGAACAACGTTAAAAACGTGGCCAGGCAGCATCTTTTTTTACTTTCATCTAATTACCATACAGAAAGGATACATATGGGGCATTATTTCTCAACTCCGCCCAACTTGCGTAGAGTGCAGTCCTATTGGATGGTAGTTTATAGAAAAAAAATTTGTCGCTGGGACACATATTTACTGATAGGGAGGGGGTGTAATTTTTTAGTTCTGTACGGGTACCATCTATTTCGATGATTTATACATCTGTTAATATTAAAAAAATCAATTTTTTGCCTGTACGATTTCAATAGGGTTTTTCACACCCTTTCCATTGATCGTACGTATTTCTTAGAAAAATAAGTATCTGACCTTCAAAAATCAAAACCAAAAATAAATTTTACTTTTTGTCGAATTTAGGACATTTTTTTTCTTTTCATTTTATATAGAAAGGCGGCTTAGGTTGTTGCCTTTAAACACCTACTGGTTTAAAAATGGACAAATTGTTATTTATTTTTTAAAGTAAGCGTTATGTAAGTTTTTTTCTGTTATCATCTTTTAAAATGATTTATGACTCATTTAAAATCAATAAGAACAAATATTCTGACTACAGCTTCGGTAGAGTTTTTCATGCCCTTTATACTTATCATTAGCATTTGTTGAAAAAATAAATGTATAACCTTCAAAAATGAAGGTCAAAACATTTGTTGAAGAAATAATTGTTTAACCTTTATTTTTAAAGGTCAAATATTGATTTTTTCGTTAAATGCTTATGATCAAAGAAAGGGCATGAAAAACCCTACCGAGGCTATAGGCTTTTAAAGGCAACAACCTAAGCTTTCTTTCTAGATAAAAAGAAAAGAAAAAAATACCCTAAATGCAAAACAAAGTCAAATTTATTTTTGATTTTGATTTTTGAAGGTCAAATACTTATTTTTCCAAGAAATGCGTACGATCAGTAGAAAGAGCATGAAAAATCCTATGAAAATTGTAGAGGCAAAAAATTGATTTTATAGATATTAACAGAGGTATAAATCATCGAAATGGATGGTACATGTACAGAACTCAAAGATTACACCCCCTCCCTATCAGTAAATATGTGTCCGAGCCACATTTTTTTTTGCCATAAACTACCATCCAATAGGTCTGCACTTTACCCAAGTTTAAGTCCGATCAAATATAAATAATTTTTGGGTTGGGGCAGTTGAGAAATAATGCCCCATATGGAAAACCTTTTTAGTTCACTAGTGGAGCGGTTTTCGGACAAGATAAAGCGCGCGAATATTCGAAGTAGGAATAAAATAAAAAGTATTTAAAAAGAGTTTATTGATCAATTAAATTAGAAATATGAGAAAAATGAATCTGCATCACCGACTGAGGGTAATACCGATCGACGGTAATACCTGCTGTCGGTAACTTAGCACGGATCAAAACCTTGCTCGGTCGGTAAGTGGCGTTGTAACTTCTATAGTTATACTACTAACATTGTACATTGTATTTGTGGATCAGACTTTATTTTTTTTATTTATCTTACAAGCGGTTCTGGATACCGTGGACCCAGGCAAATTTCCTTTTTTTCGGTTAGTGGCCAATACGTAAAATGAGCTGCAGACTAAATTACCAGTGACTCACAGATTTCAGCACTAAGCAAATTAGAGGTATTTTAGACGCACATCACGTAAATAACAGGGGAATGTCTTTGGAACAATTGATATTCAGAAGCAGCTTGCGAACCAATTTGAACGTTTTTTTTTTTAAATTAAAGCTAACATAATTCCGCTTAAATCGCTCAGCGCCGATTTTGAAAAAAGCTTTTTATTTATTTTTTTATTGAATAACAAAAATGGAAATATTTTTTTTTTTAGAAGAGTACCGGTTTTCGAAAAATACTTGGATTCAATCCAAAATATCTAGAGTTAATGAATCAACTATCCAGAAAAGTTGTCTAATTGCTTAGAAATTGTTTAAAAATTTATTGAATTTTTTATAAACAAATAAGTGAGTAAAAATGGGCTTCCGTTTCCGGTACCTAGAGTTGAGGTACGCTGTTTTTTTTGGTAGGGGTGAGAGGCTAAGTGAGAATGAAGGGTGTGGATGAAAGGGTGAATGTGGTGGAAAAAGTGAAAGAAAAGGGCTGATTTGGAGGTTAGGTTGGATTTTGCGTGGTAACAGGTTAGGTGGAAATGAATTGACGTGTTGCGATACCTGCTCAGTAGATAAAGTAGGATGGAGTAACACGGAGTCCTGGCAGAGGGCGGCAGAGGAGCGTTGCGAAGGAGAATCACGGGTCGAGTGAGGACATGCGGGAGGGTAGAGTAAGTGAGAATAAGACGAGCATCGAGGAAATCTGTGAAAGTAGTGGCGACAAGCGATACGGAACGCTGGTTAGTAGTTAGGGAATCGATGCAACCACAGCTGGTCGAGTGTCAGGCAATAGGCGAGGTAGACTCACGAATCTACAATAATTAGAGTTTCACAGCGTTCGCATACTGTGGGATCGATCGGGTTTCTTGAAGGTTGGCGAAGACGTGCGAGTGCGACAAGCAGCGAAGATATGTTTAGCGGAGGGAAAAAATCAGCAGAGGGAAAAATGAAAAGCGAAGAGGGGAATGAAGATGTAGAGGGGGATAAAAATAAGAAAAGGTTGAAAAGAAAAACGCCGGAAAGAGAAAAAGGGGAGTAGAACTTGCTGATAAAGATTCAAGCAATGTTTACAGGATTTAGAGAGGAAACATGTGGAATGTTGGAGGATATGAAGAGGCAAGTGGGGGAGCTCAAGAAGGAGGTACAAAAAATAAGAAAGAAATGGGAAGAGTGGGAAGAAATATGGAGAGGCGAAAAAGAGAAAGTTTGGGAAAAAATAGAAAGCATAGAAAATAAGCTGCGAGAATATGATGAGAATAGAAAAAGTGAGATGAATGTAATAGAGGAGAGAAAGAGTAAATTAAAAGTTAGCGATGAGCAGAGAAGAACTGAGATAATAGGTATCCAGGACGCAACAGAATGCGGGGTGACTTTGCAGGTAGAGAATGAGAGGTTACGTAATAGATTGGCACAGATTGCAAGACAAATAGAAGGGGAGCAAATATGAAAGAGGAAAAAGAATGTAATGATCAAGGGACTGAAAGTGAACAGTGAAACGGAAGAGGAAGAGGTAAAGAATCTGATGAGAGATATAGGAGCACAGGTAAGGGTGGAAGGGGTAAAGAGAGTAGGAAAAATGAAGGAAGGGAGGGAAGGCATGTTTCTGGTGACATTAGGGTGTGAGGAGGATAAAATAATGAGAAAAAAGAAGTTGTTAAAAGGAAGAACAGAGAGAATAGAAGAAGATCTGACCTGGCAGGAAAGGAGAAGAAAATGGTTGATTAAGCAGGAGGAATGGGCGAAAAGAAGAAAAGGCAGTAGGGTAGTGATGGGGAGAAATAGAATCTGGATAAACGGAGAGATGTGGATCTGGAACGAAGAGATAGAAGAATTGAGAGCTTGGCAAAAACGAGACAAGGAAAAGAGAAGGACAAAGAACAGGAAAATGAGAAGGCAAGAAAGGCTTTAGGGTTTTCAAAATAAAAAAGGGCTAAAGACGAGGATAGGAGCAGGAGGAGAGGATAGACGCGTCAAAGTGGCATTCTGGAATGTCTCAAGATTCAAAAACAAGGATAAATGTTTCTGGGGGGAATTGACCAAATAGGATATAAGAATTATGAGCGAAACCTGGGTGGAGGAGAAAGATTCGAAAGGCATAGAAAGATTGTTACCGAAAGGGGGGCATGGTGTCAGGGATAAGAAAAGAAATGTTGGTAGGGGAAAAAAGGAAGAGTATGTAGAAAAAGAGGAAGGAACAATGGTGAAAAGAATAAAAGTAGGAAAAGTCGTTGTGAATGTTGTATGCGTGTATAGAAGAAGAGAAGAGGGAGGATGGAGAACAATAGGGAAATGGACAGAGGAAAAGGAGAAGGGGTTGGTAATAATAGGGGGGGGCTTAAATGCGTAGACTAGGGAACAAGGGGGAGAGATGTGGGGCACAGAAAAAGAGGGATTTATAAGAAACTCGAAACACAAGGAAACGGATCGGGAGGGTAGGAGGTTACTGGACTTGTTGGGAGAAGCGGGATGGTTTATTTGTAATGGAAGTACCAGAGGTGAGGAAGAAGGGGAATTTACATACGCGGGTATAGGGGAGACCGTAATTGATTACATTTTGGCAAAAGAAAGAATAAGGAAGCTGATGATAAGAATGGACGTTGGCAATGAGATAGACTCAAAGCACTTACCGGTGATCGCGACATTGAAAAGTGAAGGTTCGAAGCGTGAGAGAGGGAAGCAAAAAGAAAGGAGGAATGGAAATTGAAAATGGGTTGGTTGGGGGAGGAAAAGTTGAGAGAATTTTGAGAGAAAATAGAAAATGATGATATAGGGAGTATGGAAAAGGAAAGAGTAGAGGCGCAGCTAAAAAAACTTAAAAGAGTGATTGTAAAGGTAAGGGAAGAGGTGAGACCGAGAGAAGAAGGAGAGGGGGTTAGGAGAGGCTGGTGGGACGATGAGTGTAGGGAAAATAAAGATAGGATGAAGAAGAGTGTAAGAAAATAGAGGAAAGGGGAAATAGAAAAAGAGGAACTCAACAGAATAAAAAGAAAGCACGAAAGAATGATAAGGTAAAAAAGACAGAAGGAGAAAGAAAATTACATGGAAAAGGTAGAGAAAGCGATAAAGGAAGGAAGAAAGGGGGAAGTGATAAACAGGGAAAGCGGGGCAAGGAAGGGTATAAATAAAGAAATCGAAATGAAAGAGTGGACGAAGTACTTCAAAGATCTGTTTGGGAGTGTGGAAAGCAGGGAAAAGGGAGAAGGAAGAAAAACGGTAGAGAGGGATGTGGACAGTGAAAGCGAGATTAGTAGAGAAGAGGTGTATGAGGCGATTGCAAGGCTGAAGAGAAACAAGGTCACAGGGCAGGATGGCTTGGAAAATGAAGCACTGAAATACGGAGGGTTATGGGTAAAAGAAGAAGATCGCAAACGGGTGGAGAAATACAGAGGTATTACACTCATGTCGGTGGGATATAAAATTTACGCGGAAGTACTTAGAAGGAGGTTGGAAAGACAGGTGGAAGAAAAGGGAAGTATTGCACACAATCAAACGGGTTTTAGAAAAGGGATGGGGACCATAGAAAGCTATGAAAGAGAGAGAGAGAATAGACGAAGGTTTAAGAGAGAGGATAAAAGAAATTTTTGTGGAAACTAAGATAATAGTGAAGATAGGAGAATAGAAAGGAGAGGAATTCTTGACGGGAAGGGGACTCAGGCAAGGGTGCGCGTTGAGTCCACTACTATTTAGTGTTCTTCTGGCTGACTTAGAAGAGAAGATGGAGAGGAAAGGGAAAGGGGGAACAATATTAGGAGCAGGCAAAGTGTATTCACAAGCATATGCAGATGACGTAGTGCTAGTAACGGATGATGAAACTGATGATGAGAGTTTTGGAAGAGTACGTGAGAGAAAAGGGTCTAACGGTGAACGTGACTAGGATGATGTGTTTTAGAAATAAAAAGTATAGTATCAATAGAGCAGTGGTAAATATGGTTGAAGAGTTTTGCTACTTAGGTTTTTGGTTTGAAACGAGAGTAGGATGTGAGCTGCAGGTGAGAAAGAGAATAGAATATGTGAGTGAAGTGATGGGACAAGTATGGGGTATAGGTAAAATAAGGTTCAAAGACGACTGGAAAATGAGAGTGGATGTTCGATGTGCTAGTATGGTCAGTGTTAAGCTATAAAGTTTCAGTTTAAGGTTGGAAAGAGTATAAGAGAGTTGAAAGTCTGCATGAGAGATTTTTGAGATGGGTCATGGGGGTGAGTTGGAGCTGTCCAGGTTATATGATGAAGGAAGAAATCGGACGGGAAAAAATGATTTTCAGGCAACTGAAAAGAGCCTGGAATTTTGAAGAGAAACTAAGAAAGGTAGAGGGAAGCAGAATTACGCAAGCGTGTGCACGGGTGGTTATGCATAAAGAGAGGAGGGGTAACATTGGACGTTCGAAATGGGAAGAGGAGAAATATGAAATGGGACTTGAACCTGAAATGCAAGTGAGGGGTAGAGAGTGGCAGGAAATAGAGGAAGAGATGACAGCAAGGCAAGGAGAGGAGAGATGGAAGAAAATTGTGAAGTCAAGGTACAACAGCTGGTATCGAATGGTTAAGATGTAGGTGGAACCAGGGTATCTGAGAAAGATTAAAAAAGAGCGTAAATGGAATAGAGTAGTGAGATTCAGAATGGAAGAGGGTGTAAGAGCATGCAGGTATTGGATGAATTAGGAAGAGAATCTGTGTAGAGTATGTAGGTATGAGCAGGAAACATGGGTGTATGTTTTAGAGACGTGTACAGGCGATGAAGAGGGAAGGGGAAGCGTGGAAGAAAGAGTGAAGTGGATTCTGAATGGAAATGGTCAGGGAGAAGAATGGATGAAGAAACTGGAAAATATGAGAGAGAGAGCTGGTGGCCAAGAAATGACTCCACAAGGAGAATAAGAACGTAGTGTTGTGGATTGGAATCCAATTGAGATTGTTAATGGTAAGGAGAAACGGAAGCCCAGGGCAAGGTCGTAAGCGCTTAGAAGTAAGAATAGTAATTAAGATGAGATGAAGCAAAAAGATGAAAGATGGTATATAAGGTTTTTTTGTAAAAATAGATATAATGGATATGTAAAGACTCTCAAACCCGTAAAAGGGAGGGAGTATAAACAAATTAAGAAGTGAGTGAAAATGGATTCATGGGGATTGGCAGTGATTCGTGAATTGATTTGCACTAAATTTAAACAGTTAATAGACAAGAGCCGTTTTTTAATTAAATTCATGAAATATAATAAATTAATTGTTATTTTATAAACAAATTTGATAAACAATTATCCATAGCAGATAGTTAGGTTGAAATAAATCAAGTTTTCTCTATTGAATCGGCCAAAAATTATACGAAAATGTCACAAAATTATCAAATTTATTGATCCGATAACAACTGATGATCGTCTAAACAAATTTAATTAACAAATGCACAATCTGGCTATTTTTAGAGGTAAAAACTTGGTTTTTTCAGCGTAATGAAGTGTAAATAACTAATTTATAAACTTTTAGGGAGCTTATATGACAATCAACAATTTTTATTTTTAACAACAATTGTTTAAACAAATTTTTATCATCTTAGGATTTTTTTAAGAAAAACATTGTGTTTCTTTAGGGTATTAGCAGAGTATTTAGTACTGGCTCTGTGCTATCGGTCGATAACAATTGATAATTGTTTAAACGAAGTTAATTAACAAATACATTTTTCGGCTATTTTTAAAGCTAAAAACTTGGCTTTTTCAACGTAACCAACTGTTAGTTACTCATTTTTAAACTTTTCTTTATAAAACTCGATAACGATCCACTATTGTTATTGTCATTAATAATTACTTAGACATAACGCCTTGCTATCTCTTGATAACAAACGATGATTTGTTAAACAAATGATTAGATTTTGTACTTCTGGACAGACACATTAGGCTAATGGAATGCGTACTGAACATTAGTTAGCGGTTGCCAATTAAAACCCGGGCATGTAAAAAAGACGTAGACAAAGAAGTTAGCGATACCAGGAAAAAACTAATACAAAGAGAAATCCGGCAACAACTTACCATAATTGTGGACACTCCAAAATAAGATGCTGGCTCTTCCAATGATGGAAACACAGCCAGAAAGTTCTTCGAAAATTATGAGACGATTTCCAAAATTACTGGCTTCAATGTAGAACTTTTAAAAAACATTTACCTACTGTTACAAGTTTTAGCATCCGGTAAAGCCATCGATACAAACAAGTTTCGCGAACATTGTCTAAAAACAGTAGACTTGTATGCACACGAAGCTAAGAATAAAGACTTTAAAAGATGCAGGGAAAACAATATCAGAGAAAGCAGCCTTATTGACAAAAATACTGATTTACTGCATGTCCCTTTTTATTAGTTCTTTCCTGGTATCGCGAACTTCTTTGTCTACGTCTGTTTTCAATGCCCGGGTTTTAATTAGCAACCGATAGCTAATGTTCAGTACGCATTCCATTAGCCTAATTTGTCTGTTGAGCAGTACAAAATCTAATCATTTGTTTAACAAATCATTATTTGTTATTAAGAGATAGCAAGGAGTTATGTCTAATTAATTATTAATGACAATAAAAATAGTGGATCGTTATCGAGTTTTATAAAGAAAAGTTTAAAAATGAGTAACTAACAGTTGGTTACGTTGAAAAAACAAAGTTTTTAGCTTTCAAAATAGCCAAAAAATGCATTGGTTAATCATTTTGTTTAAACAATTATCAATTGCTATTGACCGATAGCACAGAGCCATTACTAAATAACAGTCTGCTAATACCCTAAAGAAACGCAATTTTTTGTTTAAAAATGCTTAAGATGATTAAAATTTGTTTAAACAATTGTCACGTCCCGCGACGTCATCTATCGTATGACTTTTTAAAATAGATAAATTTGGAAAGTTACCATGTCTGGCTATGATATCCATCGAGTTATTAGAAAATCTATTACCATATTCTGCATCAATTACCTTCAAAGCAATCAGTAGATGAAATAAGAATGGTCAGCCATACGCCTGACCTAGAAAATAAGGTCAGATTTCCTTGTACCACTTCTACGCAACTATCATCTCCTACGCAACCGATATCTGCTACGCAACCGAAAATCGGTTACGTTTCGTGCTACATCCAACCTTATAAAAAGTGAAGGGCCTTAAGCATTCGTCAGTTCAGTTCAGTTCAGTTTTCTTCAGTACAACGATTCGGAATCCAGTACATCAATCCGTGGGTCTCTATATCCGGAATTAAGAACCCAGTTCAGTTTTCTTCGAGTTCAACGACAAAATAATTTCACCAGTGCGGTCCCTACAAGTCTACAAGTGAAACCCCTCTACTCGTAAGTCCAAGGCTGGACTTAGATTCTGATCTACTTTCCGACTTCAACCTGGGGACAACCTTACATGACCTATAAGGTCAACTACTAATAAATATCGGTGAGCTTCCAACGACTGACTTTTATATGGACAATCTATTGAGTCCTATCTGCTTACAAGTCGATCCTTGTTTAAGGTGC
>JBAGKK010041617.1:0-10491 GCA_037177015.1 Euceroptres primus | reverse complement strand
TTTTGTATCACATGACTTACTCTTGTTACATAAAGTATGTAACTATTTCTAATGCTGATTCGGAAAAGAATAATGAAAATCAGGATGATGCTATCGAAAAAACAGATCAAATTAATGAAGATCATATTACACATTCAAATAATAATAGGCTAAGATAGGCTAAGATCTCAGTCCTTGTCCTTCGCTCGTTCTCCCTCTCTCTCTCAGGACCCCCGCGAACCGGTTTTCGCCGTCTCTCGGTTTTTCCTGCCGGGAAAGCGGAAAGACCAGTCGAGACCAGTTCAAGGTCGGGGTAGAATGAGAGATAGGGAGAACGCCAGAGCGAAGGACGAGGATAAACAGCTAGCCACTGGCCACTCCAGGCGTCGTGGGGGTGATCACGCGCAAGCCCTATGGGGGATCACGTGCCGACGCTGGGGGTGAGCACGTGCAACCGCGTACTGGGAGAAAAAGAGAGGTCTCCGTACCAACGGGAGAGCCTATAGCTACTCTCTTCTTCTCCCTTACTCCGACGTCGCCGTTTAGATATAAAAAGGGCCCATTCGGCCGTGTAACTCAGTGTCCGTCGAGCCGTCACAAGCTCGACATCGCCTTCAAAATAAAGCAACATAGTCCCCAGACCAATCTACTATTTATTTCCGAGGGCTCCTCTTACCCCACCACTACTACGGTAAGCCGACTTCAGCATTCGCCCTACCCTATGCCCCTCCTCGTATCCTCCGTCTCCCATTGGACGGCATCCCAGTAGCCGCCTGGTTATTGGACGGTGTCCCTGTGTGGGATCCCCCCCCCCTATTCTTCTCTCCCATTGGACGGCATCCCAGTAGCCACTTGGTTATTGGACGGTGTCCCAGTGAGGGATCTCCTAACCCTACCTCGTCTCCAATTGGACGGCATCCCAGTAGCCACTCGGTTATTGGACGGTGTCCCAGTGAGTGATCTCCTGACCTTTTCTCGTCTCCCATTGGACGTCATCCCAGTAGCCACTCGGTTATTGGGCGGTGTCCCAGTGAGAGACCTCTAATCCCTTCTGTTCCCCTCCTCTTGGAATGTAACCTATGCTACCTCGCCATCCCTAGTCTCCTGCCACTCCACCAAGCCTAGCTTCAATCCCCGCACCCTTTCCCGAGTCCGTTCATTCAACTTCCGAACCGCGAGTTACAGCAACTCGCACCAACCACCTAATCTGTACCTCCCACTATCCACAATTTCACCCCTATCCAAAACACCAGTTTATATTACAATTACATTAGCAATCCCTTGTGTATCAGATATCTCTCGATCCTTGTAATACTTTATATCAGGAATTCTTAATTCACCTTTAAGTTTATTTACTATACTCCAAAATCTAGATGGCTTAGATCTAACTTCATACTCTGATCTTCAAATATAGTCTTTATAGTCTCTTTTAATTAGTTCTTTAATCTTCGCTCTTAAAGAAGTGTAACAATTGACCCTAATTGAGATATCTTTATCAGCTGTCTTCATTCTGTGAAAAGCTTTTTCTTTGGCTTTTATACATTGTCTCAATTCATTGGAATACCATGGTGGAAACTTATTAGATACTTGAGATGTTCCAAATTTATAAATAAACATGTTAAATCCTTTGTAAATAATATCATATAAAATAGAACAAGCAGTATCTGGATCACCTGCATTCTCTACCACGGACCAATCACAACAAGCAAAATATGAGTATAATTTTGGATAATCACCCTTTTTAAAATTATAGCAGTTAGAAGTAGCATACCACCACTATCCTGCGGACAAGACCGTAAGCTAGGCAAGCAAAAAGAGAATATCTCCAATCCTGGCTAAAGAACCGTAAGACAGGCAAGCAAAAAGAGAATATCTCCAATCTTAGCTAAAGGACCGTAAGACAAGCAAGCAAAAGAGTTTATCTCCAATTCTGTCAAAAGGACCGAAAGAGATTATCTTCAATCCTGTCAAAAGGACCGAAAAATAAGAAAGCAAAAGAGATTATCGCCAATCCTGTCAAAAGGACCAAAAGATAAGAAAGCAAAAGAGATTATCTCCAATCCTGTCAAAAGGACCGAAAGATAAGAAAGCAAAGAAGAATTATTTTTAATCCTGTTTAAAGGGCCGAAAGATAAGAAAGCGAGAAGGGATTATCTCCAATCCAGTCAAAATGATCGAAAGATAAGAAATCAAAGAAGAATTATCTCCAATCCTGTTTAAAGGGCCGAAAGATAAGAAAGCGAGAAGGGATTATCTCCAATCCTGTCAAGAGGACCGAAAGATAAGAAAGCGAGAAGGGAGGACAGAGTGAGTAAGCGAGAGTATGTTAAACAAGCGACGGTAAGAAGCGAGTTTTAGGACAATTAAGAAAAAATGTAAGCAGTCTGATGGAGAGGATCCTTTTAGTAGTAACTTCTGGTTGAAGGACCAAGGGCAAGTTTGGAAGGGTACTTGGTAATGGTTAGGATGTCGGTACTTGGTGTGTCTGGCCGTCGTGGATTAGTCGAGATGTCACTTTTGAAATTTTTCCTGAGCATCGAAATGATTAGAATTCGTATGGAAAATACACAGGATTTTGTCGGCAAGAACTTGACACTTTTATTCAATCAGAGATACGACGTGAATCGTGCGAATGGTCACGGGTTGGACGTGACTACAAAATTTCGCGGACGAAGGTTCTGTGGGAGAGGCAAGTCTACTCGGGTTTCTAGTTGGAAGCGTACTGTCAGACTCCAAGTTCACAGCAAACAAGTCGACTGGCGAGCGTCTCAGCGCCGCCTCACGCCAAGCGAGTCAACCGATCCGGCTGATCGTTCTCGCGTCGCGTCGGCGCGGTAAGGTACCGCGTGGTACCTTAAATCTTCGCGTGGCGCGAAAATTTAAGACTAAGTTCATTACAGAAAGGGGGATTTACTCATTATTATTAAATAAATGCATGCAACGTGGTGGAAATTAAGAAAAAAGAAATTGGCGGACATCAGAGCCATGTTTCCAAACTGTATCGCACAAGAAAATGATCTATTTCATGCAAAAATTCAATATTGAAAAGTTCAATGCACCAATGAGCTCATCTCTCAAGTACTTTGTCTTGTCAGCATAACCACGCATTCCCAAGTTTAAGCAACTCTATCACAAAGCAGATGTAATTAAGGAGGTCGCACGAAGATCGCACTAACCACATTATCTATCACTATCACTTCTCTATTGTTGAAATGCTTTCGGGAAGATACATCCGATATATCCCAAGAACCGGAACAAACTCAATTTTCAAGTTTAAACACAAAATTCACTTTTGGAGCTGATTGCCAAAACATTAAATGAAACAGTCTAGACTATCACTCACATGTCCTTCTGCACTCCATAGGCGCAGTCTATTCTATTGAACCTGATCTGAATATTTTCGATTTTCAGGTGATATCACTTCAAAAATAATGCCCCATATTACAATGAAAAAAGAGGAAGTCAAAGAAAAGAGTCAACAATCCAACCTCTTACTTTCCTTATTACCTCTCCGTCTTCTTTATACTACTGAACCATTTTTTGTAAAATATTTTTCTTTACACAAAGTGGTTTATTGAGAAATGCAGTTCCTTGATATCTTATGAAAAGAGTTTTTATTTTTAGATCGTTAACCTAAAAAATTTCACGACCAAGCATTCTAAACTGAACATTTTTTAATTTGAGGTATAATTAATAAATTTCAAACTCTGAGCGTTGACGACTCATTTTAATTTTTAATTTCAAATGCTTAGAACTTGCACAACATAAAATTAGAATCCTTCTACATTGAATGATATTTAAAATGCAAGGGTTTCAGAATCTTTAAAGTAGTAAGTTTAACATGTAATTCTTCAATATAATTGAATAATTTTAATTTTAATGCGATCAAAATTTGACAGATGGTGGAGTCCATTCCATCTGATCACGGGAATTTTCATGGCGGATGGGATTTGGTCCTAATTCAGGATATATGATTCTTTGGTGGTGAACAAAAAATCCTACCAAATATTTTTTTGAAAATTCGAGAAGATGACGGAGATATGGGTCTTTAAGTTTTTTGTGAGCGAGAGAGAGAGAGAGAGAGAGAGAGAGAGAGAGAGAGCGAACTGTGCTTTTTGCGACAGATAAACTGACGGGCGAAACTAATGTGTCTCTGTGACAATTAGACAAGTGGCAATGAGACATTGGGCTGCTCGCAGTTTTATGCAGGCGGGAGGAACTACTTTCACGGGCCGTGCAACATCTCCACGCTGTCATACCGCTGCTCGTCCACCTGAGTTCGCACTTCGGTAGGAGGTGGTACTCCGGTGTCGAACACCGGTGCGAGAATGCAACTCTATATGGAAAATGATGATTTGTACTTTTGACCGTTCCCACGCTCTGCAGTACACTGGCGATTCGCTCCCTCCTCCTCTCCTTGCTTAGCATCGTCGCTACCGGTGCTTGACAAATTTGTGCTTGACCTTGGAATGTAGATAATTAATTTTCTATAACAATAATAAGTATGAATTATCAGTTGGAATGTCTGTTAATTATTTTAGACCTTCAGTTCCACTACAAGAGTGTACATAAGGGCTTATCAGTTAAATCGATTATCGATTATCAATAAATTGCCTAATTGGTGCTTCTTAGTAACAGGTTGCCAAAAAAATGAAAGGTTAAAACACTTTTCTGGGAGTGCGTAGTCGCCGTCTAAGTATCCGCGAGAGGGTAGGTATAGTCAGAGACGCATTTTGATTCGGTGCTTGCAACGGAAAACCCGAGTTCAGCAGGTGGGAGGCGCGTACCGCAGCAGGCATAAATGCTTTGCATACGGTGTCCTTTTCTATACCAGTCTGCGCTTTTTCCTTCTTACTCTTTAATCTCCACTCTTCGCGTTCATGCTCTCTTCTTGTCTCACGTGTGCCAAGCTATGCATGTAAGCGCTGCTCTACGTTACGTACAAACTTACACACTCGCAACCCCGCGCATTTCACTCTTATAACTCCCTTATTTTAATATTCCGCTTAACCCTACAACTAAAAGAAAACGGGGGTTTTCGCAGGCATGAGTTCGTATCATGTTATCTGTAAAATTACAGGAACATTATTTTTGTTAACCAAGACTTGTTTCAAGAGCAAAAATTATCTTATCTTGAATTCCTTTTCTTTTTACCTAACCTCGTGCGTAACATTCAAAAATCAAATTTTTATTTTGTCATTTTGTTTATTAAATAAAAAAATACTAAAAACTTTTTTCAAAAATTGGCTAGGAACGATATGTGCAGAATTTTATTAACTTTTATTTTAAAAAAGAAACATTAAAATCGGATGAAAATTGTAGTCTGAAAATCAATTTTTTATCGAAAACCATTGGCAAACCCTCTCCAATATTTTCAGGGCTTTTAGAGCACACTAATATCTCCCTTTGTCAACAAAATTAAGAAATAAAAAATGACGTTTTTTTAGGAAACGCATTTTTTATTTTTATTTTTTTCCCAAAATTGTCAAAAATTATATAATTCTTTTTTTGGTTTTTAAAAATTTCGAAGTGTGTCTTAAAACAAGTAATGTCAGACGTTAAAAAGTTAAATCGGTCAATTAGAACCAAAGATATATCATTTTTAAAAAAGTTGCACAAAAACTCAAATTTCCATGTGTCCGCCATTTTTTCGAATTTTCGCAAATTATTTGGTAGGATTTTTTTCACTACCAAACAATCCTATATCCTAAATTAGGGCCAAATCCGATTCCGACATGAAATTTCCCGTGATCGAATGACATGGACTCCACCAGATTCAAAATGAAGCATTAAAATGTTTGAATGAGAAAAGTTTCAAAATTAAAAAAGTCAGCGACTTTCTAATTCTATTTAGTGCGTTTGTCATTCGAATACAACATTATTGCATTTTGAACGTTTCGAATTATAAATTTTCCAATTTTAGGCAATTTTAATTTGAAAGATTAATTTATAAAAAATACCGTCGGAAATTATCAGACAACTTAGAAAAATCCTATTAAAAACTCACCGGTCTGTTTTTGTGACTATCTCCACAAGAAATGAAGTGATGGGGAAAATCTGCCAGTCATACAGAATAAACCACGAAACTTCCTTTTTAAAATGAGTCCGAGAACACAAGTCTGACTGACAGATTTTTCCCATCACTTTCCTGAAAAATGCCGCGAGTCAAAATTGAGGTAGGAAAATTGACCAAAGATAAATTATCCCTATATTTCTCACATGCTTAGTCGGTCCACATTTATGGGAAACACTTCATATAGAGCTCAATCGACGCGGAATTTAATAAGCTTTACAGCGACTTTTTTATAATCTCTGTATTTTCATTTTTTGAGGAGTTAGTCGTGAAAACAGACCGGCGAGTTTTTAATAGGATTTTTAAAAGTGGTCTAAAAATAATTTTCGACGGTACTATATGATCTATTAAATGAGCTCATACAATATGAGCTCAAATAAAGTATCCTAAAAACATTGACCGACACTGCAAGAAATCCGATGTAAAATTAAACCAGTTGAATTGAAAACGTTTTACTATGATTCATGTGGTAATTTTAAGATTTTATTGTGAACGTGCAGCGATTAACGCTGGAATTTTACACTATTTGAATGAATCTGCAACTGAAAGTGCAAAAAATCCGATGTAAAAATATTACCACTTGGATCAGTGGACATAAAAGTACACAAGATTAACGTGGTAAATTTCAGCCGCGCATGGGTATAAATTTACCACATGCAGTGTTGTAATTTTACTACAAAAATGTAAAAAAGTACAAAATAATGTGAAATTTACAAAGTTAAAACTAGTATTTTTACACTTTTTTGGCAACATTAACACGTTAATCATGGGTATCTTTATTCCCCATGTTCGACGTGGTAATTTTACATAAGTTTTTTTTACAAGTCATTTGAGCTCATATAAGCTCTAGTATAAATGCATATGAGCTCTAATATAAGCTTATGTGAGCTCTAATATAAGCTGATGTGAGTTCTATTATAAGTTGTATTATAAGCTCGTATGATCTCTATTATAAGCTCATATGATCTCTATTACAAGCTCATATGACTTCTATTATAAGCTCATATGAGCTCTAATGTAAACTAATATGAGCTCTAATATGAGTTAATTTGATCTCTAATATTAGCTCTAACATGAGCTAATATGAGTTTTAATATAAGCTAATATAAGTCGTCACATAAGCTCAGATAAGAGCACACATTATCTATAATTCGGGAGCTTTATATGAAAAGGAGATTCGAGAAGATCCAATTAGAGGATATAACGCAGTCATGGTAGATATACAACATTTTTTGGAATCATGAAAATCTTGATAAAGTATATTTTGAACAAGGGAAATATGATAGCATGTGAAAAATGATAGAAACAATTTCACTGAAATCTAAATAATTAATTATCAAGTTAAAAGAAAAAAAATTTTAACTGAAAAGGGGTGGGACTTGTGGCAAGTTTGCCGAAAAGGGGCGGGGCAAGGGGTACTTGTACCTAAAAGGGGCGGGGCAGGGGTAGGTTGGCCAATTCTTGAAATAGCGGCGGCGGCGAGATTTTTTTATAATATAGAGAGGGATATACAGTGTGGGCACGTAGCGGCTTACATGCATTGAATCACATGCAAATGTAAGGGGTGAAAACATTCTGTAGACGCAAAAAACCCTGTACAAGGGCTTTTTGCGTGCATCGGTGTATGTCTGGTACCATTTTTCTCTATGTTTGTAAGCCATTACGTGTCCACCCTGTATATCACGGCGTGCCTGAACGAGAAGTAAATAAAATTTTCTTGAACAACTCAGATCTTTGCAGGATCTTCGAGTAGAACATTAATAGCGATGTTCTGTACAAAAATGAAAATATTTCGTCGAGCTCCTTCAAAATAAAACTGGTTTAAAGGTTTTTTATACCTTTCTTTCACTCATTTGGTACCTAAAGCAGCTTTCAGCTGTTTTTTTCAAAGTTACATATCAGTCAATACCTAAATTAATTTTTTTGGGCCAAAGCAATTGATTTACAGAAAATTTTTCCGCTTGCCCGATGTCGCTATTTTATTTTTAAACGGCTACATAGTTTTTTTAAGGGTGAAAAACGATCTGGTTTTACGCAATTTTTGAAAAAAATTTACAATTTCGTAAAACGAGCTAACGACAACAAATAAACGGCAAAATTTTGTTTGAATAAAGTACTTTTAGAAAAACAAACACGTCCATTGACTGGGAAATTAATGCGAATTCGAATTTAATTGATAAAGACGCTATAGAAAATGTGATTTTTACCTCCTTGTCAAAATTCATTTGATGGGCTGCAGCTTAGATTACGTAAACTCTTGAGTTTATATTACCTTCTTTCGTTAGAATTTTTTAAATCCAAAACACTGAAAATACTCGCATTTAATTATAATAAAAATCATCTCTTGAAAAAAAATCCTTCAACATAGTCGATCAAAAACCAATGATGTGCTTGTCTGTTAACGTTCGGTTCGTAAATAATTTTTATCCACAATAAATTTGTGGATAAATCATAGCACACAATCTTTGAGTGAAGACGGGGCCAATATCAGCGTGGTTTGGGATTCTACAATGAACAAGCAATGGAATCCATTCATCATGACTTAAAAATCACGTGGCAAAAGTATGAAGTTGGAAGAGCAAATTATAATTATGATGAAGCATTATTGCGGGCTGTTTGCGAATATAATTCTTCTCATATCTAATTTTTTTCCTTTTTCAAAGTATACGAATATTTAAGTTAAAAACTACGATTAAGTTTATTTAAATAAATTCCTAATTTCACAACTTTATTCGAGTTAGTTATTCTCTTTCTTCACTGCGACATAAAAACTTATTTATAGTGATCAAATAAAATTTGATGAAAATAAATATTAAGAAAAGGGAGAAACAGTCAATTTTTAAAAGAAACCAAACAAACAAAATTTACGAAATCTAAGTTGCAGTCGTTCAAAAGCAGTTTGAAAAGAAGGTAAAAATGACATTTTCCATAGCGGCTTTATCAATTCAATTTGAATTAAAAATAATTTCCCAGTCAATGAACGTGTTTGTTTTGCTAAAAGTACTTTATTCAAACCAAATTTTGCCGTTTATCTGTTGCCGTTAGCCGGTTTTACGAGATTGTAAAATTTTTCAAAAATTGTATAAAACCAGATCTTTTTTCACCCTTAAAAAAACAATGTAGCCGTTTAAAAATAAAATAACGACATCGGGCAAGCGGAAAAATTTTCTGTAAATCAAGTGCTTTGGCCCAAAAAAATTAATGTAGAGATTGATTGATATGTAACTTTGAAAAAAACAGCTGAAAGCTGCTTTAGGTACCAAATGAGTGAAAGAAAGGTATAAAAAACCTTTAAACCAGTTTTATTTTGAAGGAGCTCGACGAAATATTTTCATTTTTGTACAAAACATCGCTATTAATGCTCTACTCGAAGATCCTGCAAAGATCTGAGTTGTTCAAGAAAATTTTATTTACTTCTCTTTCAGGTACGCCGTTTATATTTTTTTCATGTTCCTTTTGGATATTTACAAATGGGGGTTCGAGAACGAAGTTCTCCGATCGGACTCTGACTTCGGCAAAGTGTAGTCCTATTGAATGGTAGTTTGTGGAATAAAATTTGTCAATAGGGCAAATATTTATCGAGGGAGAGGGGGTGAAATTTCTTACTTTTGTCCGGATACCATCTATTTCGAAGATTTATGACTCTTTCAATACCAATAAAAAAATTCTTTCTACTGCAGCTTCGATAGATTTTTTCACGTCTCTTTGATTGGGCATATGCATTTTTTCAAAAAATAAACATTTGACTTTCAAAAATGAAGGTCAAAAATACATTTGATTTTTTTTCGAAAAAGACATGTTTTTTCCTTTTTTTGGTCTTAAAAGAAAGATCAGGTTTTTTCCTATAAAACTATATAGGTAAAAAGTTTACTTAGAATTTTACACTTATGAAAGTAAGCATAAAGTAGTTTTTCGCGCATACCATCTGTTTCGACTATTTGTAACAGTCTTAATATCAATAATAAAAAAAGTTTGTCTACGACACTTTTGATAGGGTCAAATATACATTTGACTTTTTCTCGAATTTGAACAGACTTTTTTGAATGTTTTTTTTTGTCTAAGCAGAAAAATTAAATTTTTTACTTTGAGGAATGAAAATCATTATGAATGAAAATGAGCGTTTAGTACTCTAGTACGCCCTAAGATGTGCTCTAGCGCATCGGACTTTTGAAGGATCATTTTCATGCATAAACAATTAGAATTCCACTTTTTAATCTTAAGGGCCCTGGCCCGGAAAATGCATGGCAGAAACGACTATTTTAGTCCGCATTTTTAGACTAAAATAGACGTTTCCCAGCGTTATTTCCGGGTATAGATGATACCTTATACCTTTCCTAAGGGCGCTTGACTCCTTTGGCACCTCAAATCCCAGGAAAAAGCAGGAAAATCCTTGATGAAAAAAGATCCTTGGCCGGCACATCTACACACCAACACTACCA
>JBAGKK010041606.1:0-10492 GCA_037177015.1 Euceroptres primus | reverse complement strand
ATATATATATAAGATAGATGACGGATTAAATGTAACGAAACTTCTTATGTTTACGAATAAGAAAGTTTATTTTAAGACAAGTTAGGACAAAAACTTTGTTTCAGATAATGGCCGAAAGCTTGAGAAAGCAGGAGGAGGAGAGAAGAATGCTGAAAAACTTTAAGGAAGATGAAGGAGAATTTTAAAAAAAATGAAGAAAGAAATAGAAGAGGAAACAAGAGAAATTATAGAAAGAAGAGAAGAGATAATAAAAGAAACCATGGCAATCATCAAAAAATAGTTTCTGTTAAAGGAGAAGAAAATCCAATTCAGTAATTTAGAAAAGGTTTTAGGATTTATAAAAGAGGGAAAGGAAGAACTAGAGGAAGAAAAAAGTCTGAAAAAGAACATTTGAAGAAAAAAGAAAAGGATTTATGGGAGGAAGAACAAGAGATGATATTAAAAAGAAAGGAAGAAAAAGTCGAAGAAGAAAGAAGTATCGAAGTTTATATAAAAAAAAACTGCAATGAGAGATAGATCAGGAGAAGGCAAAGATTAGAGAAGAGATAGAGAAAGTCGAAAACGAAAGGAGATTAAAAACCTTGAAAATGGAAGACCTGAGAGTGATAAGGGAAGAGGAAAAGAAGGAAGAATCGAGAGAAAAAGACATCGAAAGGCAGAGGATACAGGGAGAAATAAAATTAAGGACCTCGGACCTAACCGACATAGAAAAACTGGAGAATGAAGAAGAATGGAAGAGAATCAAAGAGGAGAGGAAAAAGGAATAAGGTGAAATAATAAGGGAGATTAACAGATCGGGAGAGAAGAAGGATTGAAAAAAAAATTTGTAGATTTTAAGTTATTAAAAATGAAATAGAATTAATGTCAGTAAATAAAACCACATTTTCAATTACGTTGTTAAATTTATTGAATTCATAATTTGTAAGGCTAAAGCAAAAGGAAAAATACCTTAGAAAAGTAAAATATATTCCAATTTCGATCCGTGTACAGTCCCTGGAACCGTCGAACATAAGTTCTAGGAAGAATTAAAGTATTTGGATTTAAGTAGATAACTTTAAAAACTGAATGATGAAATACAAAATAGACGATTTAAGGTGAAACTTCTTATTTTTCACGAATAAGAAAGTTTATTTTAGGACAGATTTGGGCAGAAATGTTTTCCTTTGTTTCAGAGAATGGCGGAGAGTCTAAGAAGGTTCGAAGAAGCGCGAGATTCGCTTGTTCGGGCTACTAAAAGAAAAATGCAGAGAGGTCTAGAGAGATTGGAGGAAGAAATAAAAGAAGAAAGCTTGGAATTGGAAAGAAGGGCAGAGGAACTAGAAAATAAGAAGTTGGAACTGGCCGACATAAAGAAAGTGTTAAACTTTTTAAAAACAGATGAACAAATTAATATAAAAGATTATAAAGCTCATGGAGAAAATAGGGACTGGTGGAAGGAAGCAGTGGAGATGGTAGAAATTAAAAAAGGGGGAATGCTAAAGGATGAAGTAGGGGAAAAAGAAACCCATGTCTATTTCCTGTTAGCTATTATCAATTGTATTCTTTTGATTGTTATTTGCTCCCTTCTCATCGTCGAGCTAGCATAAACAACTGAGAATAAAATCAAATTCCTTTCGTGATGCTTCAGTTTATTTTATGGTCCTGAATAGAATTAAGAAATTTAGAATAAGTTCCTTTTCAACTTCCATCAGTCACAATTGCAGACGTGAGGAGACGGGAAAGAGAAAAAACTTCTTAGATCTCTGCAAATTGAAACTAGTCAGCGTTAACCTTAGAAACGATTTGTCGAACGAACGAGAAACAATTAAACGAATTGTTTCATTCGTATCAATAAGTTAGACTTTTATTTTATTTATTTTTTGTTAAGAGACCGAATAGGTCGGATTGATTTATTTGTTTCAGGAAATGGCTACAATCAAATCGTGGAAATGCAGGTTCTGCGGCAGGAGAATACCAAAGGACTTGTATCTGTTCCACGATGAATACTGCGTGGATCGGGACGAGGTTAGCAAGGCAGGATACACAAAACAGGATAAGAATGGAAAAAGATATAAAAAATCAAGCTGGGAGAAGGTTAACTTGGAATCTTTTGAGATTTTAGAAATAGGGATTAACGATCATGAAAGAGAAGAAGGAGAAGATTTTGAAGTAGAAAAGACTAAGAATCAGGAAAAAATAGAAAAAGAAGTAGAAATAGATCTGGGCTCAGAGGATGACGACATCCTAATCCTTGACGTGGATGAGGAGGAACTCCTGCTGAGTCCAGAAAAGAAAGATTATTAAGGGTATGTACCCCGTCCCGCACTGGGGGAGAGGGTGTAACGTAAAGTTACAACGGGGCCCTTGCTCCTTCCGGTACGAACCTAGTTCGAAAGGGGTGAGGCCCGTTGTTTGGCGATCGGGGTCATAATATATTCGTAAAATAATATTAAATATTTAGAAAAAATCGATGTTTTTTCGAAAATTCAATTTAATAGACATAAATTTAATCTTTAAAAACATTCAAAGCTTGTCAAAATAGTTTTTTAAAGGAAAACAACAGGTTTGATGTTCATAAAAGCAGCCACTCAATGGATTTCGAAAACATAAAAATCATTGGTAGGGGAAAAAAATGAAAATGCAACAAAAAGTTTAGAAGCGATACACATAAAAAAAAATAAAAGCAAAATGAACATACAAAAAGACACTATAGTCTTACCACCAATTTACAATTGCATTGTTTTTTAATAGTTATAAATTCTCTTGTTCATTTAAATCTGGCGGGCTTCACTGTTGGTTGTCTTACATAACTAAGAAATGTTTTTAATATAATTCAATGGTTTTGACACATGAAAAGGTAAAAATATAACCTAAGAAAAATTCAATTTAAATTAATAATATCAGACATGGTTCATAACCTAAAAATTTTATTATAACATAAGTATAAATCTATAATATTATAGATTCAGTTACATAAGATAGATTAAATTAATCAAAACTCCCATGATTAAGTTCATGGGAATTTTGGTTAATAAACAAATTAAATGTGTCTCCATCGTGTCCAACAATTATCGAATTTATTGTAAAATCTAAAGTAAAAAACTTTTAATTCTACAAAACTTTAATTTATACAAAAAATTAAACAATATAAAAGTCCACATTGGAATTAATTTAGCATAACAATTTTGTTTTATAAAAGTGGAAAATATATTTAATATTTATTAACGAAATGTAAATTTTCAGCCCTGAAGAAGTGCACACACCTTAGTGCACAAAACGTAGGCATTTGATATCTAATAAAGTGATTTAGACCGAATACGACTACGCAATTTATTAACTTGAGCAATATTAAAGGTTATCGACACTATATAAAATTATGCCGAAAAGCCACTATATCCTAATGTTACCAAACCTTTTTATAATCGTTACCGAGCAAATGTTCTCCGTGTACTAATCTTTAATAGAGAAAATTACTATTTTACAGTAAAAAACTTAAAATTCATTTAGTAACCTAATAACTAAATGAATTAGTAAGATTTACTAAGTGAATCAGTAGTTTTGTACAAAAGTTTCTAAAGCAATTGTTAAACGACTTCTCATTATTTTATTTGAAAACTACTAATTTAGATGTTTATAATTTAATTATGTCCATAGTTAACCTCCAAATTAAATATGAATTAAGTACATTAGATACATAATTTTAATAATTTTAATAATTTTTTAAATAAACTTAGTAGGCGGGCAGAAAAATGTATTTCTCCTATTTCGCCCACAACGGGCGAAATAAACTGCTCCTCTTATTTCGCCCGTCACCCCTCCCGTACATTTTTCTCGGCGGGCGAAATAATCTACTCTTATTTCTCTCGCTGACGGGCGATATAGTCACTCCACTTCAAAGGAAAGGCAGTAACTTTAACGAGTTACTTTTGTAAAAAAAGTAACTGTAATGGTGACGAGCAGGGGTATGACACGATTATTATTATTAAAGTTACCAATTTCACTCAGTGCCAGTGGGGAAAACTTGAAACTGCGGCGCTGACCGACTTCCGTTCAGTTGTCTTGTTTAAAATTAATAAGCATTTTAATAATTTTATTCACTTTTATGCAATAGATTCATGAACAGACAAAACTATTACACTTCTTAAATTTTGTAATTTCATAAATTTATGTGAATAAATCGTCAAAATTGTTTTCATGACGTAACGGTAACGAGTCACTTTTAAACGCTAACGTGCCCAACTCTGGTTGTTGCGGTCATGTTATGACCACATAGTGGTACCTGAATTGTGGGGAGTATTTTTTTGAGTATTTAAATATCTCAAAAAGACCCTCGAAAAAAACGAGTGTTACAAAAACGCCGCCAAATAGTACTTTGCAATTGTATAATGTATAAAACATTTCAAAAAATTAATTAATGGTGTAAAATTTTCACTTGAGAATGTTGTGAGATCATTAAGCTTCGCCAAATACAGTAAAATATCGCAAATGAAAGTTATGAAATCAATGATATTTGCCAAATAAAATAAAACATTTTTTATTGCAAATAAAAGTAATGAAATCACTGAAATATGCCAAATAGAATAAAATTGTTTGTGCAAGAAAGTAAAAATCCAAACATCCAAAAAAATTAACTTAACTTAAAGAAGAACGTAGGCCCACCAAAATTTTCTTTATGAATTTTTTTAGATGTTTGGATTTTTACTACCTTGCATAATTTCATTTTGTTTGGAAATTCTCAGTGATTTCATTACTTCTATTTACGATAAAAAAATGTTTTATTTTAGGTGGCAAATATAATTGATTTCATGACTTTCATTTGCGATATTTTACTGTATTTGGCGAAGCTTAATGATCTCACAACATTCTCAAGTGAAAATTTTATTCCACTAATCAATTTTTGGAAATGTTTTCGGCATTCTACAATTGCAAAGCACTATTTGGCGGTGTTTTTGTAACCCTCGTTTTTTTTCGAGGGTCTTTTTGAGACTGATTTCACATATTTTTTTATTGTTAATTTCATGACCAAAAATATAATATCACAGAAGAAACTGGGGTTTCTATTAAAACCGATTTTTGATCCCAAGGAAGCTGCAACAAAAAGGAACAGCTCTTGCTGAAAAGGAACCCGAAATGATAAATTGTTAGAAAGGAACCTCAAGTATGAGTTCTAATAGAGACTTTTTGTACAGAACTCATTTTCTATCTCGACTCACTTCGAAGATTTTACAAGTTAATGATGCACATTTTACATTATAATACAGGCTTAAAGATATTGCACTGGGGAAAATTTAATAAAGAAACTAAAATTATAGAGATTAGTCATTCTTAAGGTTATGTTGAAAACTTTTACCGACTGCAGATCTTTTTCATGTCGCCATCTATCGGACATCAACGAACTAAAAAGAAATTCTCAAAAAGAGTTCTATTGGAATCTCAGTTCTTAAGGATGCCAACTTTTACTTGAGCCGCAACATTACCGAACTCCCAGTTTTTTTCTTTAAAATAATGAAAATTATTACATTTATTTTAATTCAATACTTTTATTATTATTTAATACAATTATATTTAATTACTATAAAGAAATAAAATTTATAATGCATCTTTAATAATTCAATAGCATTTAATTTGATTTAATTTACATTTGAATAACTTTATAATTCAATAACTTAACTAGTTTACGTAATTCCACGTTTACACAAAAAAATCAGGTCACATTATACATTTGGAGTTCATTTCTTAACATATTTACGAGTAATTAATTTTAATTAAAATTATTCAGGTTTGAGCCCTTTTTGGAAAAAATTACAATTGAGTCCATTGATGGAAAAAGGAATAATGACTATGTAATAACACAGGGTTATGGACCCTTTTTCCATCAATGGCTTCAATTACTGTTTGCCTTGGTGGAAGAACACGAGACCAATGCTAGAAATCATCGTTCACGCGACCACGAACGAACTTTTACAACAAGATTACTATATAAGAGCATGCAAAAATTCATATTAAATATATATCAACAGGAAGGTCAATTCTTTAATTTTTGTTAGGCGTTTTCAAATTCTCATTCCGTTAAATACAAACTTAGAAATTACAGTGTTACTGATTAACGCATTTTCTTGATAATATCGCTGTAGCAATTGAAAGCAGTGACTCAGAAGAGCCTTGGTACATACTTTTCGTACACACATCAGTGGTACATATTTTATTCTGCAGCGCATCTCGGTGCCGTCGGATAAGTTTTTTCTGAATTTGGTTTTCAATAGCATCGAATACGCTTTTCAAAATACTAAATTTCATTATTGTAAAAATAGGTCCAGTTTTATCTTCTTCTTTTTATGCAAGTCAGAAATTTCCGTGATAATTTTTTAATTTTTGTGAATTATTTTCAGATAACACGAACGTCATGTAGAGCTTCCTTTCACACGTCAACAATTGTTAATAGAGTACAAGCTGGTCGTTATAAAGTAACACTGAAGAAAAATAGAGCATTAACGTATGAAATGGCCTTCCCACCTCATGATATTGCTCACAAAAAGGCTTGGAACTCCTGGAATACTTGTAAGTATTCTGTAAGTTATAAAAATAATTTTTTATTTTCAAAATACCACATGTGTTATTCTCTCAATTTTTAATTTAAGGGTATGTCACTCGTATCCGATCCCTACCTAACCGGATTTTTTTTTCGACAAACTCCTGTCCACACTAAATGAAATATCGAATTGAAAATTTGAGCAATTAAATAAAAAGCATTAAAGAAGGTTTATATGACCTTAAATATTTATAATTGCCAATTTAAAAAAAAAACTTGTAATTATAAATATTTTAGACCATATAAACCTCCCTTAATGCTTTTTATTTAATTTGGCAAAAAAAATGCCGGTAAAGTACGGGTCGGATGAGTGTGACATACCAATCGTACATTACATGGCAAGGGGCGAAGCCGAGTGAATGCAAACAAACATGAGGTGGGCTGCACGAGGGGGCGCAGCCCCCAAGTACAGCCAACATGCGAGTTGGCGTTCGCGAGGTTTCAGTCCCGTGCCGTGTATACTATTTTTCATAAAAAGAACATCGAAAATGGCGGCTTTCGTAGCCTGCGAAGTGTTGCGTAAATGGCGGTATACAGGTGAGCGGGTACGAAACTATTGGGTCTTCTCTTATTACAAAACCTAGGGTTTATAATAAGAGAAGACCTAATAGTTTCCTACCCGCTCACCTGTATACCGCCATTTACGCAACGCTTCGCAGGCTACGAAAGCAGCCATTTTCGATGTTCGTATTATGGAAAGATATTTTACCTAGATGCGGCAAGGGTCCATGGTGGGGACGGCAAATATATTTAGACAACTCCAAATTTTAGTGTTGCCCGAGCCACAAAACTGACGGTGTCGTATCTAGTGGCATGTGGTCGAGTTAGACGGATTGTTGTTGCAGTGATTGTTCATTAAAAATATTAAATCTTTATTGTAACTTCCATTTTATAGGCATTCTTTATTTACGCTATTATTTTAAAGAAAATTTCCTGTGAAAAAAGATCCTCTTATACTCCGCTGGGAGTCAAACCCTGGTCTTTCGATTGCCGGTCGACTGCTTTAACCATTAAGCTACAAAGGACTCAAGAATTATTCTCATTTCACAAGTTTTTCTGCGCTTTTTGCAATTAGTTAATATTGATAGAGTTTTTATTCTTAATTCTCATTTTAGTCAGATTTTATATCAGTATTTTTTCATCGGACGACTCCATTTTACGAACGTAAATTTGAAATCCACCACCGACTTAATTGACTAATCAAATTCAGAAATTGCATCTTTAGACAATAAGATCTTATGCTATTATTTAAAAAAAAAATTTCCTGTGAAAAATAATCATATAACACCTGACTAAAATAAGAATTTAGAAAACAAACTCTATCAATATTCTTTATTCACCTTCATGTAGGGAATCAGCACAGTATGGGTTATATAATAGCTTACGGAGATCAAGTGCACATAAGAAAAGTTATCCGCATAAAAAAGTTATCGAACGTTACCATAAACGTCCGATAATTTCTGGTAACTTATTGGTAATTTTTAGTAACTACCGAGTGACAATCCCGAGGCCGTGACGAATATTTTGACTTCTTTTGCATCAATAAAATCCACCAAGCCGTTGACATTCCACATGAAAATAATGTTGAAATTTTTAAAATTTTTAACAAAATTTCCGCCATATTGAATTCTACGTGACGCCATATATCTAATGTCACTACCGGAATCATGACAAATCTTTTGACATCTTCTTCATTAAAATCCATCAAGCTTTTCAAATTCTAATACGTGGGAATAACAGTAGTGTGATTTTAAGAGTTCCGGATGTGTTAGTGTTAGTGAGCTCACACGTACACACATTGAACATACGCACAGCTCACACAGACACGGATTTTCCCAAAATATTCGTATTTTCGAATTTTTTGCGGCTAGTTGGTCCTATTAAAGTAATAGGTATTGAAAAGTTTTTATGGATAAATCATAGAAAATAGCTGTTCTAGGACTAAAGTTGTTAGTGGGTAATATTACCGCGGCAATATTCTCGTTCTCGAGAACGTTACCGAGAAGGTAACGTTAAAATAAATTATCGCCCAATTTTTGAGAATTTATGAGAATTTTTTATCCTTATTCATAATTTTAACTCTTATTTATTAGAAAAAATTTTTGCGCTCAGTCATTCACATTTTCTTAAATTTACAATATTTTTCCGATAAAACTATCTAGAAAACTAATTAAAAATGTGCAATTACCTTCTACATATAAATATTTATATTTTTATGTATATAAAAGTGTACAATGTTTAAAAAATAAAAATTCTCATAAAGGCTCATAATTTGGATAGGTTACGGTATCGTTTTCGGTAACGTTACCCGATTTTAAATTACCGAGAATTTTAGAACTCTATCTAGGATCCTTAAACCAAAATCCCTATATAAAAAGTGAAAGTGCTTGAAATTAAGAATTAAAGAATTCAAAAGTAAAACGTTTTTCATACGTTGTATACATCTGATATAAATGTACAATATTTAAGTGAGAATCTAATCTTTGATTAGAAAAATTAGAAATTCCTAGTCGGTAAATCAGCTACCTACTATTACCACATCATTGGCGAGGAGTATGAGGGGGAGGGATACTGCAAGAGGGGGTGGGCGTGAGTGAGCAGCTGTTTGCAACTTTTAAGAGCGGTTAATTTTTAACATTGGGAAAATAATATTGTGCAAGTCCGTACCTAGCAACTTAGGGCTTATTTATTTATTTCAAACATCTTAAGCCCGACAGTCAGAGGTCAATTCTAGGGCTACTCTTACAAAATGCAGATATTAAAGCTTAAAATACTATTATTTATAATTAATAACGGCTATATATAGAGCTGACTTGACGTGCTCATCACGTAGTCGCGGGCTTTGCTAGTCAATGTTTGGTATTGCCAGATATATTAAGTTTATTTTACTGTACAGAGAATGTAGTGGAGAGCTCTGAATCCAGCCCACGGCAGTCATTGGCAATTAGAATGACAAATGAGCCTACGAATTCTACAACCCCGTGTAAAATTTGCCAGGCGTTCGAGTTTGGCCTCTGATGCCTTGAAAATCGGTTTTCGAACATAAAATTTTTAAACTTACCACCTTGTAGGAAATTTTCTGGTGCGTCTTTTTTCCTATTACAAAAAAGTTGTATCTTCAACTGTTTCTGAAATAAAGTAGAAAAACTGGATTTTTCGAAAAAATAAATTTAATAAATATTTTCACTTCAACTCGTTCCGAAAGACAAAGTTCTGAATATTTTTACAAGAAAATTGAAGGAGTTGTCCTTTAAACTATTCTGAAAATGAAGTGCTATTTAAAATTTATAGTTTTTATTATAGAAAATTTTTATTAATTTGTTTGTCAAGCAGTATTGAAATAGTGCTATTCAATTTTCAATCGCTTCGTTTATCAAGGGAATTTTGAGTCAGTCCAATCTTACAGCTAAAAAAATGCGTATTAGGATATAATACACTTTTCTGAAAAACATTACTTTAATTGAATTAACCGTTTAAAAAATCCGAGCATTCATTTAGCGTGGATAGAACGCAGGTACGTCTTGAGCTTTAGTGTTAACTACGGAGATATTTAAGTTATCAATAATATACCGCTAATAATCTAATCAACATTAGATTCCTATTCGTCATCGCATTACAGCGGTAAAAATCAAAAATACTAAGACTTTAATGCCTTATCTTAGCCAAGATGGGAAGATGTTTTTCAAAGATTATTTTGCGTATATTGGAATTAAAATGTTTAAAAAGAGGGTTCTTAAAGTTATCTCATCTAAAAAAGACTTTTCGTCTGGTGACCAATACGAATCTATTGTCGATTAGATTATTAGCGGCATATTATTGATAAGTTAAATATCCCCGAGGCAATATCCTAAAACTCCCTCCGTGCTCTCCTAGTGCTCTGTCAAACCGAGTTTGCGCCGATGATTTTAGAGTGTTGAACGAGCA
>JBAGKK010041595.1:0-10492 GCA_037177015.1 Euceroptres primus | reverse complement strand
CATGGAGGTAGTAGCATGGAGGGGGAACGTACCACCCGCTGTGTTCCCCTGACCGTTCCGCATCTCGACATCAGCCGCTTCGAATGTATTTGACTCTTAACCCTCCGTCAAGGATCGGAGGTCTTTCTTACGAGGTCTGGAACCTCTAGGTGGCTTACCAGGTCAAGTTTTAACATTCTTCGAAGGTATTTAGGTGTTAATCCTCCGGAGGTATCTAAAAGTCGTAATTATAAGAACTACGGCAACCCAGGTGCTCCAGAGAATTCGACAATTCGACATTTGCCGACCGGAGGTATCTGAAAGTCGTCATTATGAGGATTACGACTATCCGGGTGCTGAAGGGAATTCACCAGATCACTGGGATATATTCTTCGAGAAATTTTGAAATCCCGTATCCTTGCGAAGGCAAAAACTTATTTCCGAAAAAGTAAGGGCGATCCAAGTTCGATAAAAATTTGACCAGACTGAAATTCATGTTTGCTAATAAATAATATCGTCAAATACTTAATTTGCTTTTATAATTAACAGTCACATAATAAACTTTCGTAGCTTAATATAGTATAGCTTTTTATAATAAGTAATAAGTATATTTATTATATGGTATATTAAGTCTATAACAATTTGCTGATTGTTTAGTTGCGATTTTTTAAATTTCAATAAATAAAAGAATTTAAACAAGAACAGTAAAGAATAAATACAGTTTCTGCGCAAATTTAAGTAAAGCATTGAAAATTAGAATTTTGTGTAAATCATCATTCAGCTTTGTTTGCGGCGTTGGTCTTTTTTGTACTAGTTTTTGGTTTGTTCACTGCTTTTGGTTGCTTCTTATGCAAACCGTTACAGCATACCACTAAAATATCGTCGAGCATGTCCGGGGATAGTTTGCTTCTCAAATCCGAGAAGATAAACTTCATTCCGGAAAAGAGCCTCTCGACGCTGACTTGTTTCATGGAAACCGTTTGAAAGATCATCGCCAGTTCGTAAAGCTCTGGCATAGTCGCTTTATTTTTCCTCAAGAAACTCAAAATGTTGGACTTTCTATCTAATTTAGGAGTGGTCCTAAAATTAAGGAGAAGCGTTTCAATGAACTAAGATGTATCTTTCTCCTTTCTTTTAGAATGCCTTTCACGATCATACGCTTGTAACATTTATTCTTCCCCTTCATCCGCTTCCTCCTGTTCTTCCCCTCCTTTCAGGATCTAAAACCAAACATATTTTGCGTTAGAATTATTAGAGATAAAAGTTAAGATAATTCAATTTATTAATTTAGATTAAGGATATGTGGAATAAGTAATACCTCCTATGATTGAATTTCATCAGTGTCGTCTGATCTTTCCTGTTCTTTTGGGTGAAGCTTCAGCCATATTTGTTTCAGCTTATTTCGTGCTCAAATCTCTTTACTTTGATTTTCCTCTTCATCATTCTGTTGACATAAGACGTAGCACAGTAGTGCAAAAAAAACGTCTGTGGACAAATCAATTTTCAGACTAAACTACTATTCCGGTTTAGACGTTTTTTTTTTTTAAAATTGTATTGCGCGCCTCTTCCTCGAGATCATAATGTAGTACCCTCTATTATGTACCGATGTAGCCACTATTCACAGTCAAAATTTTTCGACTGTATTTCGCTTGTTATATTTCGTCATTCTTCTTCTTTATGCTGATCACGTCGCAAATCAGATTTTTAGTGCAGTGCAAATGAATAAACATAGACGAAGAGACTACTCATCGGGAGAAGAGGAGGAATTTCATCGGTTAAAAGAACACATAAGGCGTTTGGAGACAAAGTACGACTACCGTCGTCGAGGGAAAAAAAACACAGTAAGTAAACTGTTTTTGAGGTTAGATTTTCCACGAGGAAACTTCTCAATGCGGTTCAACCGTGAGTGGATTACTCAGTACCTCGATCTGCAACCGATGGTTAATTGTGGGAAAAATTTAATTTTGACACGCATTATTGGTCCAATTGATATATGTACTCAGAATTGAGAAACGAGAACAGCACCTCTGCTAGGCGTCTGTTCCTCTTTTTTTTTTCTTTCTCTGTCTGTACAGTCTTCTCCGGTTAGTCTTGAAATAAAAGAACAGCACCTCTGCTAGGCGTCTGGTTCTTACAATGTTATCAGATCTCTTTCTCTCTAATTCTCTAATCAGCATTAAAAAAGAGAACAGAACCTCTGCTAGGCGTCTGTTTCTCGTATGGTTCTTAGTTCTCTCATTTTAAACTCACGTAATCTCTCATTGTGGACCTCCAAAATATTTATTTATTTATTTTTGTGTTTAGAGAGTCGTTACTCTTGCAGTTGGTCTCGACAACATTATAGTGATGATGACTACGATCGTAATCGCAGTCTAAGTCGTAGCTACAGTCGACATTCTCACAATCCCAGACCAGGTCGAAGCCACAGTCGACATTCTCAAATTCGCAGTCCAAGTGGAGAACGAAGTCGACATTCTCAAATTCGCAGTCCAAGTCGAGAACGAAGCCGAAGTCGAAGTAGAATCAGTCGACATAGTCTTCACAACACTGATCCTGAAAATAAAAACGGAGGTAAGAAAAATCCTGACAAATCATCTAAACAACAAACAGATCCACAGACTCCTCCACCTCCTCCGGCTGGTAGTCAATCTCAACCTGTGACCCAAAATACAACAGGATCTGCCCTCCCTGCTTTAACAGTGGAAACGAAAAAAGAAGAGAGTTTGGGGGCAGAGGTCCTTAAAGTCATTGGAGAACGACTTGTACCAGATACGACTTTCGCACCAGCCATCCACACTGACTTGGCCATAAGGTTGGAGGAAGTAGGCAGAAAAGGATTACCAAAAGAGGAAAGACAGTCTTTATTTAAAAAATATAGACTCTCCTATACGTGACACGCTTAACTCGACATGTGTAGATGAGTGGCTTTTTGGAAAAAACTTAGACGAAAGAGTCAAAACGGCAATAACTCTGGAGGTAATCAGCAAAAATTTCAAACCGAAGACTCAACAAACGTAGGGACATGATTAAAAAAACTCGAAGGGTCCACCACGTCGTCCTATATATAAACAGAACAACTCGAGCTCGACGTCGAGCGGGCAGAAATCATCTCAGAACTAGAAACCACAGTGGAATCGCAAGCAAACGCAACAGAAGCGTGGGCACTTGGGCAGCCTGCGAAAAGGCATTATTAGATTTATCAATAAGTACTCCAGCGGGTCGTCTTAAACATTTTCAAAAATACTGGTCTGAGATTACCTCAGATACAACCATCCTGAGCTGGATTGAAGGATACAAGATCCCCTTCAATTCAAAAGTTGTACAATCTAACCCACCTTCGGAGCCTTCGTGAACTCCAGAAGAACGGTCTCGTTTATCCGTGCAACTTAAACAATTAATAGACAAAGGGTTTATAAAAAAGGTTACAGCTGTCCCCGGGCAATTTCTACCTAAAATCTTCTTAGCTCCAGAACCAGATGGATCATATCGTATGATCCTTTATCTAAAAAACCTTAATCAGTTTATTAAAATCGAGCATTTTAAATTAGAAGATGCAAAAACGGTGCAAAAGTTAATTACTAAAGATTGCTACATGGCTTCGATAGATTTAAAAAGCGCGTTTCATTTAGTTTCAGTTGCGGAAGCAAACAGAAAATATTTAAGATTTGAATTTGAAGGGATTCTTTATGAATACGTTTGTCTACCTTTTGGTCTTAATACAGCTCCATATACTTTCACTAAAATTATGAAACCTGTAATGTCCTATTTAAGATCCTTAGGTTATGTCTCAGTCATTTACCTAGATGATATTTGCTTATTCGGTTATTCATTTACATCATGTCAAAAAAATGTAGAGACAACATGTGAAATTTTAAAAAAATAGGGTTTATTATCAATAAAAAAGAGTGAATTAATTCCTTGTATTAGACACAAGTTTCTCGGTCTAATTTATGATTTAAAACAATGACAGTTGAACTTCTGATTGAAAAAATATATAAAGTTAAACAGCGAATTTCAAAAATTGAAAAGGTAAGCCAAAATAAGGGATTTCGCAGCTTTTATTGGAATATTAGAATCTTGTTGTCCGATCTTGAAGTGTGGTCGTATTCATATGAAATTTTTCGAAAGAGAAAAAATTTTAGCTTTGGAACGCAATAATAACGACTTCGAGTCGTTCATGCCAATGCCGAACCACTTAATGTACGATCTCCAGTGGTCGAAGATAAATATAAAATCAGCGAAAAATAGCATTACAACTTTCAATCCGGTTATAGAAATTTTTACAGATGCGTCACTATCGGGTTGGGGTGCATGCTATAATCAACAGCGGATTCACGGGCACTGGAACGCGCAAGAAAGGTTGCAACATATTAATTATTTAGAATTAATGGCAGTCTTTTATGGGCTAAAATGCTTTGTCAAAAAATTAAAAAATTGCGATATTTTATTAAGAGTAGACAACACCACAGCAAAAGCGTACATAAAGAAAAAGGGCGAAGTGCGTTTCCCAAAATTAAGCAGTCTAGCCAACGAAATCTGGGAATGGTGTGAAAAGAATAATCTCTGGATATTTGCATCTTATGTACGTTCAAAAAACAACGAAATCGCAGTTTTCGAATCTCGAAGGCTGGAACCGGAGACGGAATATGGTTTATCAAAAAAAGCTTTTCAAACTATGGTTCATGTTTTTGGCAATCCAGAGATTGATCTTTTTGCAACAAGAACAAACTCTAAGTGCCGGAAATATGTCTCTTGGAAAAAAGACCCAGGAGCAATTTTCGTGGACGCATTCAACATAAAATGGCAACCATATTTCTTCTACGCGTTCTCTCCTTTTTCGATTATTCTAAGTACATTAGAGAAAATAAAATTCGAAAAATCTACAGGAATCTTAAATGTACCACACTGGCCAGCTCAGGCATGGTTTCCAGTATATCTTTCAATCAAAACCCATTTATTTCAAACCTTGCATTAATCTTTTATCAACGCTCAACCGGCAACCACACCCTTTGTGGTCAATGATTACCCCGGTTGCCGCGATTTTATCAGGAAGGCCTTCAAAAAAAGATTAATCCCTGAAGAAATAATGGGCATTATTCTCGCATCACTAAGCGATTCCTTGAAAAGCAGTACGACAGTGGATTAAAAAAATGGTGGTTTTTTTGTAAAAGTCGTCATCTTAATCCTCTTCAATTCTCAATAATAAATGTACTGACGTTTCTCACTACAGAGTTTGAAAAAGGTGCCTCTTATGGGTCATTGAATTCTTTTCGTTCGGCAATTGCGTTACTCTATGGTCCTGAGCTAGGACAAGATCCGCAAGTAAAAAGATTTTTTAAGGGTATCTCGAAGCTTAGACCACCCAATGCTAAATATGATTGTACATAGGATCTAGCGTTAGTCTTAAAAACCATACGCCAATTGGGATCGAATGACAAATTAATCTTAAAAAAGTTAACTTTTAAACTAGTAGCTTTGCTGGCCCTCATCACGGGTCATTGAATGCAAACCTTAGCACTTATCGATGTAAGAAGTATTGAAGAAGAAAACGATAGAATAGAGGTAAAAATTCCTGATAGGATCAAAACCTCGGCTATCAATAAACAACAACCTATGCTTGTAATTCCGTTTTATACAGAAGATTCGACTGTGTGTCCGGCAACTGCTCTCAAAGATTACTTAGATAGATCAAAAGCGCTTAGAGGTTCAGAAAATAAATTATTCCTTTCAGTTCAAAAATTATACAAACAAGTGACATCAACGACTGTAGGTCGCTGGATAAAAAGTGTTTTATCCTTAAGTGGAATCAATACTGATCAATTTAGCGCATACAATACTTGTCACGCGTCCACCTCAGCAGCAAAAAAAAACGGAGGTAATATCGATATCATACGAAAAACAGCGGGATGAACATATACCTCAAAAACTTTCGCAAAATTCTACAATCGCGAATTAGTTGACGATAAGAGGGAGTTTGCTTTGTCAATCTTAAGTAAAGAATCGAAATGAAAGATCACGTATAAGCATGTATAACTATGATTGTACTTTACAATAAATGTTTTTTCCTTTACTAAAAATAAAAGCCGTAACAAACTGTGAAGAGCTACATTACGATCTCGAGGAGGAGGCGCGCAATACAATTAAATGATTAAACGAACTTACCTGTAAGTGAAGTTCTATCATAATTGTATGAAACGCTTTTTCCGAAGAGATCAGGTCCCACCCTAATAATACGTTCCCTATTCCTAACAGAATTCAATTGTTAAAAACCCTGAAAATGTTACGGCAAAAACTTTGAAAAATGACGAAATATAACAAGCGGAATACAGTCGAAAAATTTGGACTGTGAATAGTGGCGACATCGATACATGGTAGAGGGTACTACATTATGATCTCTTTGGAAGAGGCGCTTCATACAATTATGATAGAACTTCACTTACAGGTAAGTTCGTTTACTTATTTAATTAAAGTGTATTAAATTACGCATCGTTACAATGGAGGATATTTTTGAAAAATTTTCCTACAAATTTTTTATTTAATAAACAAGATAAAAAAATTTTTTTGACTTTTCATTTAGTCAAAAAATTTTTTATTTTATTGAAAATGGTTCGGATTGAAGTAAAAACTCATTAAAAATGATTTCCAGCAGTATTAATGCAATAAAACAAAAATTTAAATTGTTATAAACAAATTACTGAACAAAAGTTATATCTTCTTTATTTTCCACATTTAAATGCATTAAATCAATATTTTGAGGAGAAAATGAAAATAAAATATCAACCTAAAATTAGAAGACGTTAAACATCAATTCCTAATTGTTCATAACAATTTATTAACCCTAGAACGCCACACATGGGTCTGACAGACCCAGTGGTATTCTTCTCACTATTATATCTCCTAGGTTAGTTGATGCAAATAATTTAACTATTCACGAAAAAAAAGTTTGAAATATTCTGACGCCGTATATTCAGTTAGCGGCTTCGGTAAGGCATACACTTAGAACGGCAGTGATACGAATGTGTGCAAGGGTCTCTTAGTCCCAGGTATGGCGTTTCGCGTTAATTTTTGGAAAGGTAAGTAGATTTTTTTACTCAATCGAAAATTAATTAAGGGACACTGTTTGCAAATTTTATTGAATAGAAAGTTAATAATAATTAGTCTAAAAAATATAGTGCATGTTTATGCAGTGTGTATACTATAGTTACATGATTTTTTAAATTGAAGAGTCGTTCTACGGTAAATTGGGTGCGCTGAAATTAAATCTGACCTCGGAATACGGTTATCACGTTCAGTTTTTAAACAAATAGTGCTTTTGCCCCTAGAAATCACATTTTTTAGCCATTTTTAGCATAGCATGTATGTCTAGATCAATCATGCAGTTGCGGAGTAGAAGTCTTGCAGAGGTGGATGGCATCTTCAATGCACGTAGGTCGTTTTTGATGACGAAGAAAGCGATAGCAATTCAGATGCAGATCACGTGGAGATGCAGTAAAGTTCAGACACGGAGGAAGATTCTGCTGATGAATTTCTTGACCAGATGTGCGTATAGTTCAACAAAAGCTGACATTAAAACGTGGTACAAGTGTATAGCCTGTAGTGTTCCTATGTGCGTTGAACATACGTCTAAACTATGCTGTGTTTGCGCTCCATGCGATTAATTTTCAGTTTTCTCCAAATTTTTAAAATGCTTTTTAAGCAATTACAGTAAAAGAGCTTTCCTCTATGAAAGCGAATTAACTATAATGTTTTTTCTGAGCCGTTTATTCAATCCTTCAATTTTGCGAAAGTAGAAAATTGATTAAGTTAACCGCTTTAAATAATGATACTTTTTTCAGCAGATGCAAGTAAAATATTTTTTTCCTTATAGTGCATCTTGTCCCCACTGAGGAACCACCAGTTATTTCTTTCTTGTATCTCATGTTTATAAATTTATTTGAAAATTCATAACCTCTTTTTTAAAATGTTTTTAAAGAAAAAGTCTTAATTTAAAGATTTTTAACTTTTAAACTAATCAAGAAAATCACTTTTTACGTTTATTTTCGTGTTCCTTGATATTTCCAGTTTTCAATTTGCTATTTATATTTCTTAAAATCAGATTTTTTGACGCTTCGGCGTTGAAATATATGATCGTGGGTCTCACAGACCCACGTGTGGCGTTATCAGGGTCACTTTAAGAGGTGTGCCGTTCTAGGGTTAAACAAATACGAAATTAAGGCATTTTTAATTAGATAGATTTAGCTTCTTCAGCAGAATTAGCTATAAATATTTCACCAATAACCTTCTGCTGTGATAGTTTGCACTGCGACAACATGAGATGTACTATTTAAACAAATTTAATAAACAAATGCACTAATTTGACATTTTTGAGTAGATAAGCTTCGTTTTTTCAGCAGAATCAATAACTAGTATATTGCTAATGTGTCTTGCTGTTTTACTTAACACTTAGGCATCAATTGTTTATTGTTTAAACAAATTTAGTTAACAAATTAATTATTTGAGTATTTTTCAATATAAAATTTTTGTTTTATCAGCAGAATCAACTACAAACATCTCAGAGAGTCTATTGCTACGATGATTCGCTGTTAAACAAAAATTGTACATTATTTAAACAAATTGAATAAACAAATGCATTGCTTGGCTGTTTTTCAATAAATTAGTTTCGTTTCTTTGGCAGAATCAACTAAAAATATGTCACCAATGGCCTTTTGCAATTACAATTTGCAGGCAGACAATAATTGTTTGTTGTTTAAACAAATTTCATAAACAAAATGTATTGTTTGGCAATTTTTCAATAGATAAACTTTATTTTTTTCAACAATTATTGTTTAACTGCAAATCATAATAACAATAGAGTATCTCTGAGATGTCTGTAGTTGATTCTGCTGATAAAACAAAAATTTTATATTGAAAAATACTCAAATAATTAATTTGTTAACTAAATTTGTTTAAACAATAAACAATTGATGCCTAAGTGTTAAGTAAAACAGCAAGACACATTGGCAAAATACTAGTTATTGATTCTGCTGAAAAAACGAAGCTTATCTACTGAAAAATTGCCAAAAAATACATTTGTTTATTAAATTTAATTAAGCAATATACAATATTGTCCAACTGCAAATTATCATAGCAATAGGCCATTGGTGAAATATTTATAGTAGATTCTGCTTAAAAAAACAAAACTAATTTATTAAAAAACAGCCAAACAATGCATTTGTTTATTAAATTTGTTCAAATAATGTACAATTATTGTTTAACTGCGAATCATCATAACAATAGACTATCTCTGAGATGTTTGTAGTTGATTCTGCTGAAAAAACAACATTTCTATATTAAAAAATGTTCGAAAAATTAATTTGTTAACTAAATTTGTTTAAACAATAAGCAATTATTGCCTAAGTATAAAGTAAAACAGCAAGACACATTAGCAACATACTAGTTATTGATTCTGATGAAATAACGAAGCTTATCTACTCAAAAATGGCCAAATAATGCATTTGTTTATTAAATTTGTTTAAATAATACACTATTGTTGATGCAATAAAAAATATCACAGCAGGACGTCATTTTTTTGCAAAAACAAAAGGATCTGCTGTCTGGATATCCTATATGGTCTATTAATTGCTTGTAATCCAAGAAGCAAAGGAGCTAAGATGAAGCCACGTTCATCCAAATGATTTAAACAGGCTCTTGTCTCCTTCGGAATGAAGATTTCCATAACAATATAGACATTGACTCTACACTCCACTGAAACCGTAGGTACATTAGCATTACCGTCAGCATTACACAACATACTCGTTTGCCTATCTGGATTAATATTTCCATCGATTCGAACCATCTGTCCTGCTTGATAGGGTCTTCCGCACACATAGCAATCAATTCGAACTCTAAAAGCCATTTTTAAAGCTTTTAACTGCCAAGAGGTAGGAGATCTTTAAAACCACAAAATTGCTTTGAGAAAGCAAATGGAAAAAAAAAGAAACATCAAAATAAAACGAACAAACATTCGAAAATAAATAGATGTAGGGAAGAATGAATGCAAAACAATAAATCAGAATAATAAATGTAATTTAAACAATAAATACAGAAAAGAACTATTAGAAAATTGATTTTGTAGCTTATGCACAATATTCTGATGCAATCTCAAGACTTTTCACAAAGAAAATGACAAACCAACAGCCATCGATGAAAATAACAAGTGAAATTCTGCGTTATGAACGACCGCGAATTTCTAAAGCATTTGAACAACTTCAGCGTGACTGAATGAATGAGTGAACTAAAATCAGTCATTAATAATAACCCAGCTACACAAAAACAAAAGTCTTGTACTTTTGACGAGACACATGTATTCCTATGTATTTTGATCCGCTGAATCCGAATCTGAGGTCAAAATAGCACCTTTCACGATTGGTTTTCGATATAACATCAAAAAACCGTATTTTGGAGTATATGATGGAAAAACATGTTTTTTTTACGGGATTCAAGCTGCTGATTTCAAAAATAGAGCCAGATTAGT
>JBAGKK010041584.1:0-10492 GCA_037177015.1 Euceroptres primus | reverse complement strand
TTGGAATCTCATGACTGATGAACCAAATGCTCAACATCGTCGAGCATGCAAGAGGAAAAGTTTCTGATCAAAAGCAGAAATTTATTATCATTTTCCAACAAGAGCTAACAACATGAAGAATAGATATTTTGAAGACGCAGTACAATGATTTGCTTCAAGTATGTGTAAGCCGTTAAATTGGCAACACCGTGGTAAGAGACAATTTCTCTGCTATGTATCTTTCGAACGGTGATAGCCTGAACCCTAATTTTTTTAAGAATTTCTTTGGCATTGAAAAACGAAGAGAATGACACCTGAAACAGTAGGAAAAAAAATTTTCAGCTGGATATGCAGTTTTTTGTAAAACCACTTTCTTTGTGTTTTTCATCAGTTTTTCTAGATTATCCTGGCAACCGTATAAGGTACCACAGAAACAAGCCCGCCGTTGGATTTGGCATTAAAAAATGCATCGAAATCATATATTGATTTTCATTGAAAAAATCTTTTACAACATTCTATCTCCTGATTTGTAATTTTTCGAAAAAAATTTTGATCCAAAAAATCTCGAAAACCTGACGTGCTGCAGAGAAATGGAGGCCAGATTCGGATTCAGCACAAAAAACTACTCTAAAAATGACATATCTCATTCCATGAACACATAGGTCACATTTTGTTGACCAGTGTAAGCAGCAAAGATCCCAAATTCCAGGACTGCCGACCTAGCTTGGCTTCTTAATTTACTTTTTCAGGAACTTTATAAATATGGCGTTGGCTTAGTCACATGGCGACGCCAGGCGTTCGTCTATACAGAAGCAGCCACGTATAATCGGATGAATACCGTTGAGGTGCCGTCCCATGCGGGCAGAAAACGGTGGCGTAAAGCAGAAACTCATGAGAGTGAAAGAAACAGATAGATCTATTTGTCTCTTTTACTCATGATTTTCTGCTTTACGCCGACATTTTCTGCTCACTTTGGACGGCACCTTGAGTCTCGCGAATCCTCGGGTCATGCAACACTTTTATTTTGTTACAGATTCGGTCAAATTATAGCATCAAAATGTTAGAAACAAATGAAAACTAGTTTTCAAGGATTAGGCACACAAACTTCCCTCACCTAACACTAAAGTTTCGCCAATTTACGTAAAATTCTAAAGACACCCCTAGATCTACTGCACATGCATAACTTCCCACAAAGTGACCATCGACAATTCGTTATATTTACATACAGGAGAGAGAGAGTGATCAGAACTGGATAGGTTCCGGCCTGAATAATACGTTAAAATGACTAAATATTTTAACTATAAAGGAACTGGAGTAATTTTTTTATAAGTAAAATTATCGAAAAGGGATTGTGTCATAATATGGTTTACCACTCATTTGCTGTTTTGAAATTAAAAAATTAAATAATGTGTTTTTGGCATGACAATGTAACTTTTTACCTCTGATAATTTCGTCATTTTTACTGCCGCAGGATTTTTTTACAACTGTTCCTTTGTTCTTTGTATTCACGGAACTTGTTGTTTTAATCCTTTTCACAGCAACAGACTTTTAATTACTACAAACAACGTAATTAAGATGTTTTCATTGGTAGTGTCATTTTCGCCGATCTGGATAATTCGTGAAAAAAAACACTCAAAAGTTGTTCAAATGACCCGCGCACTTTGCCAACATAAAAAAACTAGTTATTTTAACAGATATTTTCAGCATTTGAAGTTGGCGGAAGTGGCTTCATCATTTAATAGTAAATACGATAGAGGTAATAGCTGGTGTATTTTTTACAATATATTAAAAAATATTACTTTTATCGAGACAAAAACATTTAAGATTAACGGTGCTGAAATTCTATTCGACAAGATCAAGTGAAATATCGATGAATTAACGCAGTGAGTGCTGTAAAACACGACTATCCGGATCGTGGTCCCAAATCCTCATCTAGATAAAAGTGCAATGGTCCAGAAAAAGATTAATTACGGATAAATATCTTATATAATCTCTGTTACATTGCTAGAATTGTTTAAAGGAATGTTTTATCTTTAATTTGGTACGTAATACTTTTATTTTTTTTTTAAAAATGTTTCATTATCATAAAGTCAAAACTTTTTTTCTCCTGATCGAGTCACTCTCCCCTATACAAATCGCATAATATTATGTTTTATATTATTGAGATACCACAAAGTACACTGCACTGCTCTGCTGTCCCAATAAGAAAAGTCGTAACTACTTTTCAAATGAGTCCTCTCTTTCCTATTCTAACCTAATATTTAACATTTGCAAGATACATTTTTGCATAAAATATATTTAAAAAAAATAAAAACACTGCTTCTAGGGTGAATTAGAAATTAAATTTTATCTGATGACGAGATATTGTTTTTTTCTTCTTCAACTTTTCATAATGTAATTGCAGATACGATATATGGAAATTTTCTGGTGGTAACAAGATGAGTCGTATCTGCAATGTGCTATTAGTGAAAAATCTGAAATAAAATGTCTTTCATAAAATTCGATTTCATAACGAAAATTTTAAGGGCATTTAACACTTATCCGATTCCTACTTTACCGGCATTTTTTCGGAAAACTCACGTTCACACGAAATAAGATATTGAGGTGAAATTTTTGACAAATTTTTCAATTTTTATATGATTTCAAAGATTTAGAAATTCTATGTTATCCCTAAAAAAATGAATAAAATCTGTCGAACGGTCTCAGAGATATTACGTTTCGAAAAAAGTCGAGCTTCAAAATCTAAAGCCCCCTAACTCTCGGAATTCTGAAAACTTTTAAAAACTATTTGGCCCAGAAACTTCTCTTATCTAACCCTAACGTTTCGCCAATTTGCATAAGAATCCAAAGACCCTCGACCAACTTCTGATATTTCTGAGACGTTTTGACCCTTCGGTTAATAGGTTAATATTACAATACCCTTTTGAGCCCGTGTAGATATTGCCAGACTTTTTCCCAATTTATGATTTGATTCCGATCGAGATAAAATTATCGTAAAGTGCTATGGTTTTAATTTGGACCATATTGGGGTTTCTACATTGGGGTGCTTCGTGTTCATATATTTTGCGCGTCATTACATCTTAGTAGTGAAATAATATTTCAATCGCAATATCTTTTTATTATATGTCGGAATATAATAAACCTTCGGTGGAAAAATTACAAAAGTAAAAAGTACAAAAACCCGGTTAGTCCAGGCAAGTACTTTTGAGTTCGAATAATTGGCCAATGGAATTTTTTTTGTATAAATCGCTTCATTTGGAGCTCCTTATTGATACCTTAAAAAATTGATATTAGGTCAGTTGACAAATCCTGTTTTTTTTTTTTTGAAAAAGGCACCAAAAATTACGTTTACGTTGACGGACCATCCGCATTGCATTTCTGAGCAAAATTTCAAAACATAAAAAGAAAGTAGACAAAATTCTGAGAAAACCAAAAAAAACGAACCTTCTATCTTTGATAGGTTTCGAGCTGTGGTCATTTGAAAAAAACCCGAATTTTTTCGATTTTCACCGAAAATCCACTACTTTTGGAAAAAAGTTTGCACCTTAAAAGCCGTTAACTTTACGAAAAAGTGTTCCACAGACGAGTAAAAGTAGACTTAATTTGCAGTAATTTCACCGAAAGAACAGTGTCCTATGTTTAATAGGCAGGGTTGCGAAGTGACGCGTCATTCGAGGTTTTTCACGTAAAATACCTACAGGAGATATTTTACGTGAAAATCTTCGAATATGTAAAATACATGTAAAAAACCTCAGATTGGCTGCCTAATTCAAGTTCTTAATTTTCCGCCTCATAGATGACGCCCTCACCTACAGAACAAGATGTAATTTACATCGTGTGAAAAATTTATGACGTAAAATACCAGGTAAATTGCCGTAGAAAACCAAGTACATTACCTCGAGTATTTTACACCCCGTACCCTGCTAATATGTCTTGAGTCCTCTCGGCATTTTGTTGTGGGATTTACCGGAAACGAGGTATTTTCACAAAACATAACTTTTCGTTTTTATGTCGAAAAGTGAAAAAAATTGAATTTTTGAAAGCTCACAAATTCCAAACGAATGGAAGTAGAAGACAATTTTCTTATTTATGCAGAATTTAATCTACTTCATTTTATTCTCTAGCGTCATCAATGTAGATTCAACTGGAAGCGACTAATTTTGAAAAAGCGGAACTCGATTTTATTGCCCCTAAAACAATTGAAAATGGTCAACTATTTGTTGTGTTGTGTCATAACTCATTACCTATTAAACATAGGACACTGTTCTTTCAGTAAAATTACTGAAAAATTAGTCTACTTTCACTCGTCTGTGGAACAGTTTTTCGTAAAGTTAACGGCTTTTAGGGCGCACACTTTTTCGTAAAGTTAACGGCTTTGAAGGTGCATACTTTTTTTCAATTTTCGCTGAAAATTTAAAAAATCGGGGGTTCTTTTTTAATGACCACAACTCAAAACCTATCAAAGATAGAGGGTTCGGTTTTTTTTGGGTTTTTTCAGAATTTTGTCTACTTCCTTCTTTATGTTTTGACCTTTTTCTCAAGAATGCAATGCATTTTTGTACGTCCGTCCATCCACGCAAACGTGATTTTTGGCACCTTTAAAAAAAAAGGTGTTTGGCAACTGACCTGATGTCGAGTTTTTAAGGTTTTAATAAAGATCCCCAAATGAAGCGATTCATGCAAGAAAATTCCAATGGACAATTATTCTGGAATTTCAGTCTTTTTACGACGCAATGCCTAGACTAGGTAAGAAAGCCAGAATTGAAAAGGATTGAAAAATTTGTGCACGACAATAGTAAAAGCAAGAATGATTGAATCTCTTTGTATTCCATTTTTGGTCTATTTCTTTCTATCTAGCGATAGCACTAACTGTTAGTCTAATGTTAAGAAGTTCAAAATCTTTCATATTTTTTTTATTAATATGATATGATCCTACTATATAAATATATGCAGGATTTATTCCCAAATATTTATTTTCAACATGCATAATAAATCTGGAAATTTTAAATAACCTTTTTTTCACAGCAGAAGATGGCAAATGTCACCTTTATAGACCAGATGGAACTGAGTTAACAGAAAATGATTGGTCATTTGGATTGTTTCTACCGGAAATAGAAGACGTCTCACCTGCGCGTTCAGTTTTAAATTTAAAAACTGAAAATGTTGATAAAATCCAAGGTGTTAAATTAAACACCATGACTAATATCTCATTCATTAATGTGACGCTCAATAATAAAAAGCTATCAGTAAACTTAACAGATGAGTTTAAGAATTACGAGGAAAATGAGGTAACTTTTAGGACTATTGTTTTATAAAAAGGTATTATCTTTTATATAAAGTATTCTTTGCAATATTTAATGCAATATTGATAAGGGGAGAACACGTCTTATGGATCACCAATTTTGAAGAGACTCACAAAATTAAAAGTACATCAAAATCCATTAGATACGTATCGAGTGTGTAGCGTGTGAGCACTCAGTCGAATGTAAAAGTTAACTCCGGCCTAGAACCGAATCCACGACCGCCGGTCCAAAGCCAAATGCGCTAAACGCATTTTTTAAAGAAGATTTAGAAGTCGCTACGATTTTTTTTTGCTCTGAAGAAATAGTGAAGTCACAGAGATCACTATTCGGTCAGTTCCCATCACATGTGTTATGTGATTTTACATAACAGTTATGTCCAAATGTCGTCCCATAAGTTCCACTGTCACGGAACGGATATTTTTACGTAATAATAATAATAATAAAGATTTATTTAAACTGTTGTTAGAATATTAAAAAATTTGAGGACTTTACGGTTGTATCAGGATTCAATCTATAAGTTTGAAGTTACTATGATTGAAAAAGTTTCAAAAAAGTAAGACCACTAGATTTGGTCTTACTTACACTAAGGAAAAAGTACTTTTGTATCTATAGCATATGCTGCTGCGATCTGCCAAAAGCAGATGCTATTGATTTATAATAATATACGATAGAATTTTCAGTATCACTGTTGATTTAAATCGGTAAACTTTTATTCAAAAATAGCAGATTTTTATTCAACAGCGATCAGGGCTGGCGGAGCGTAGGTTATCTGTCTTTCTCGCTCCTTAAGAAGCGTAAATGTAAAGGAATTAGATTAAGCGAGACACTCGCATGTGGAAAACCGGTATTTGTTTTCCACATGCGAGTGTCTCGCTTACTCTAATTTCTTTACATTTACGCTTCTTAAGGAGCGAGAAAAATAGATAACCTACGTTCCGCCGGCCCTGACAGCGATGCTATAAATTCCAGAGCATATTACTTGAAATCTATAGTATCTGCTTTTGGCAGATAGTAATAGCATATGCTATAGATTTAAAAGTAATTTTTCTCAGTGTATTTAAAACTTTTTCAATTATGGTAACCTAAAGTTTATAAGGATTGTTAGTGAATGGATTGTGAATTATTTAGTGACTCTTGTGGTTAGCTACTTGTGGGAGTTTGTGAACATCGCAAATTTTAGAAGGATCTGTCTTTTTACAGTGAAATCTTGAGAGTTTGTGGTGTGCTGGTTTTGTTTTGGGCCTAAATCGGCGCGTGGCGTATAAAACTCCGGCAGTGCCTATCATCCTATAAATTGTGATCAGCACACATGTGCCTCGCATGTGTGTACGACTGAATTCAGTGCTTCCTGGATACAAATAATTTAGCACTCTCTGCCGTACGTGAGCCGTGAAATTTCTGAAGTGGATTTTCGTTTTTCCCAATCATCGACCAGTGATAACCAATGATGGACTGGAAGCTCTGATGACTAAGTTATTAGAAAAACATCTTGTTGAGATATAGGGAGAACTCACCAAAAATAAAGGGGATATCAATAATACTATGCAAACATTTTCTGATAAACTGGACGTTGTTTCTGAACGTCAAAAAGCCACTGAAAAATCCAAGAAACGAATAAAGACAAGATTAGACATTGTGCAAGCAGCGCTAACTGATATCGAAAATGCAGGCTCGTGTTTTCATTCTAATGACCTTGCTACTGAAGTCCATGAACGTCAACTCAGATCAAAAAATATAATCTTTTTTTAGAGTGCCTGAATCCACTGCAAGTACTTCCAACTCGAGAATTGATAATGACAAATCCAAACTCAATGACAGTTTTTCAATACTTGATATGTCACTCGATGGCTTAAAAATCTACAGACTGGGAAAGGAATCAACTAAAACAAGCAGACCAGTTAAGGTTATCTTTAAAGATACAGCTTCGGCTATTAATTTTCTTCGGCAAAAAACGAAATACGATGGCCCGATTTCTTTTCATTTAGACCAAACACAACAACAAAGAGATCATTTAAAGAAGTTAAAAACAGAACTCCAAGATGTCAAAAATGATGGCGCAACAAATAAAACTATCAGGTTTTTCAATAGAGTTCCCAAAATTGTATATATTAAACCCTCAAAGCTATCAAAAAACTGATCAACAGCAAACCAGGAATAATCACGTCTCCGTCTTTTCTCTCGGTTTATTATCAAAATGCACGAGGACTTAGGACAAAGCTGCTGAACCTGAAAGCATCAGTGTTAACATCGTCGACACGTTGGGACTTCATAATTTTGACTGAAACATGGCTGTATCAAGGTATAAATGACGTTGAACTCGGACTTCAAGACTACCACATTTACAGAAAGGACAGATCACCGAACACAAGTATTTTCGAGAAAGGAGGCGGTGTTCTAATCGCCGTAAGTAAAAAGATAACCAGTAATCAAATATTAATTTTAGAAAACTCTACTGAACAAATTTTTGTCAAAATTAGACTTTCTCATATCGACTATATAATCGGTTCTGTATATTTTCCACCTACTTCTCCTATAGAAAGTTACGATAAACATATTGAGTCCGTAAATGATGTTACGCGCCAGTTTCCGCTAGAGAAACTCTTGTTTGTGGGCGATTATAATCTTCCTAGTGTTTCCTGGTGTACTGATGATACATATGTCTTAATGGAGAGGGGAGCTTCAATCAGAGGTATAACACTGGATGCAGCTGAAACTATATCTAACAACTATGCATTTTTAAATCTTAAGCAACTAAACAGCATAGGAAATAGGGCAAGCTCTTAGACTTAATTTTCTGTAAAATCAGTCTTATAGATATTCAAATGGCAGTGGATACTTTAATTAAATGTGACGGATTTCACCCACCCTTCGAATTTAAAATTCCTCTGGCTGCTGGATTCTCTTCAATAAATGACGTTTTCTTATTTTTAGATTTTGCTATTGCTAACTATGAAAAAATGATAGAGTACCTCGCGGAAGTTGATTGGCAACATGAATTATATTCCATCGATATCAAAATTTCAACTGAAAATTTGTATTATCATATTAATTTTGCGATTGAGAAATATGTGCCAACTAAAAAAGTCTTTCTTTCAACATATCTTACGTGGTTCAGTCTAGAGTTAAAGAACCTTACTCGACTGAAAAAGATTAATCATAAAAGGTTTAAGCAAAACCAATCTTTAAATAATTATGAAAGTTTCAGATCCTTAAGATCCAGGTGTAAAGCCCTAAGTGACAGTCTGTATCTAGTATACCAGTGATATGGAAAGCAACATACAAGAGAATACAGGGGCCTTCTGGCGTTTCGTAAATCAAAAGCTAAAGGGTACAAACGTTCTAAGAAATATATTTCATAATGATATAGAAATTAACAACGGTAAAGAGATTGCAAATGTCTTCGCCCAATACTTCCATTCTGTACAAACAAACAACCAATTCTCTAATTATACCATTAACTTTGACCATGATCTTGGATTATTATCTGAACTTAAAATATCTCCACAGAAGTTTTTCAAGAGAATATCTGACCTAGGGCCAGGGCCTGATAAGGTACCACCTCGTTTTTTCAAAGAGTGCAGTAGTGTACTCTCAGAACCCTTAAGCATTCTATTCAATCACTCTTTGAAGTGCGGGATTGTCCCGAAACGCTGAAAGGTCTCATCACTAACTCCAATATATAAATCTGGACCAAAACAATTTGTAAGGAACTACAGGCCTATATCCATACTGAACGTCGCTTCCAAAATACTAAACAGTTTTATAGCAGATTGTCTAAAAGATTCTTTCAGTAATATTTTTATTGAAGAACAGTATGGCTGCCGGCCTGGCAGGTCCACTATTACCAATCTCGCAGTTTTTAGATAATTTATGACAGAAACTATAGATAGGGGCCATCAGGTAGATGCAATATATATTGATATTGCAAAAGCATTTGATCGCATCAACCACGATATTCTTTTGTCTAAATTGAAGGCCTATGGTGTAAGAGGATCACTGCTTAGCTGGTTCAGTAGCAATTTGAAGTAGAGAATTCAATATGTCAAAATTGGTAGTTTCAAGTCCGATAGTTTTAGTCCTACATCAGGTGTTCTTCAAGGTTCACATTTAGGACCAATATTGTTCACTCTCTTCATGAATGAGATTGCACAAGATATAAACTTTGTTAGATTTTTACTTTATGCAGACGATCTGAAATTATTCTGTGCGATCAAATCAATTGAAGATGCAAATTTATTGCAAAAAGATTTAGATAACGTGAGCCATTGGTGTCAGGTCAATGATATGTCATTTAACGTAAGTAAATTCTCGGTTATCACCTTCTCGCGTAAGATTAGCAACATTGAATTTCAATATATGCTATATGGGTCTCACCTTCAGGTTTTGGAAATGATCAATGATTTGAGTGTTCTCATAGACAACAGTGTAACTTTTGCGCCGTACATACGAAATATTGTATTGAAAGCTTAAAAAATGTTAGGATTTATTTTACGTGTAGATCGGGATTTTCGCCAAATTAATACATTAAAAATTCTGTTCACATCCATAGTTCGTCCAATACTTGAATATGCGTCGGTAGTTTGGAACCCTTATCAAGCTTTGTATGCTGATAAATTAGAATATGTTCGAAATAAATTTTTGAGACCAATTGCATTCAGATTAAGAATTCTTAAAGCAACAGGATACTTGGCAACCATATCTGAATTATTACATCTAGACTTACTTGAAAATAGAAGGTTTCAGGATGGACAAATTTTTTTGTACAAGCTCTTAAATTCTTATTTAGATAGTCCTTCCATACTACAACAAATTTCTTTGATGTTCCTTCGAGGGAGTTAAGGAATAGAAATCTTGGCTTGTTCGAAATTCCGTTTCGCAGAACAGAATATGGCTCACATGCGCCTCTATCCGAAATCTGTTATAATTATAATAAGATAAACAATGTATCCTACAATGTTGACATCTTCAATCAATTATTAAATGATTTTGTCACGACAATTAAAAGTTTTTCAATGCCATAAAGCTATTTTTTGTTTTTATTTAAGTAATCTTAAGGAAGTCTACTTGGTGGGTACCTATCACCACTACGTAGCGTGTCCTCAGGTTGCGGATAGAGGAAAGGCCCCTGAGGTTAAACACCCCTGAGGTTAACTGCCAATACAAGAATAAGCAGTCGCGGACAGCCGATAGGAACCAGTCGTGGGTGTGGT
>JBAGKK010041553.1:0-10494 GCA_037177015.1 Euceroptres primus | reverse complement strand
TCAAAGAAAATGTACAGTGATTCAAATGATAACGTCCTCAAATACTCACATTTACTCATCAAATCATCAAATCCTCAAATACTCAAATCCACAAATTAAACAAAATATACAGTGATTTAAGGTGTAAAATCATCAAATACTCAAATACCTATATCTACAAATCCTGAAATCAAAGCAAACACAAAGTAATTCTAATTGTAAAGTCATCTAACCCTACTTAATACTTAATACTTAAATCATTATATATCCTCAAATACTTAAATCCTGTCACCAATATTCCTCATGTTTGTCTCAGTTTTGGCTCTAATTTCAGGTATTTCTCACGCTAATATACAATTCTAAGAGACATAATGTCGCAGGAATAGGCACGTTCACCCGTTATGTGACACAGTTGCCAGGATCGCGTCTATATGCAAATCGAATTGCTTGAATCGCGAGAACAATTTACAACTAAATTCATTTACATCCTCGTACATGCAAGCACGCATGACTCTAAGCCGATGTGTTCATGTCGAGCTACAGTGAACACTCATATCCTTTCTAATCATTTAGTAATCTCCTTAGCGTCTATATCCGCCGCTTGTTCTACCTTCGAGATTCGCTATGATCGGGAAATATTGTATTATCGAAATAGTCGTGAAACTATCAACTCACAACATTCACGGCTCCTGAAATCTGCCAGTTGCTCAATTTTGTTAAATAAAAAAATAGGGACTTTTGCATTAAAAATAAAATGTTGTTAAATGTAAAAATTTCTAGTAAACTCTGCTAACAACTATTCTACATTCTAAAAAGATAGAAAATAAAATTAGTACAAAAACTAATTAATATTTCGAACAAATATTGCTAGGTAGAAATATTATGCATAATTTATGTATAATGAATTACTGATACTATGCAGCAAAAAATTATGCATGAAGTAAATCTGACAAGTAAATCTCAAAACTAGTTTTATACCTTTAGATTTATATGCACATTTTTTTACACAGTGACTATCGATAACACAGAGCCACAAAAAAAATTTTGCCTGTACTTTTGACCAGACCAACTTTTTTTTATGTGTTTTTCTATGCTGAAGCCGAATCTGCACTTAAAAAATAACCTCCCGCATCATTTTTTGAGATATATGCAAAAATTTCGATTTGAAAAGTCTAATAGACCATAAAAGACCAAAACTCATTGTGAACTTAATTAATTAAGTTCACGATGAACACAAAACTCATTGTGAACTTAATTAATTAAGTTCACAATGAGTTTTGGCTCTTTATGGTGTATTAGACTTTTCAAAGCCGTATTAAGGCTCGAAATTTCGTGAAAAAAATATTCAAACCATGGTTTTCGATGTATTTTGATCCACAGAATTCAATTCTGATGTCAAATTAATCTATCATTTTTCGTTTTTTTTTAAACTCCAAAAAGCGATGAAAAAACCGTAAAAATGGGGTTTTCTTGCTTATATCTCAAAAAACGATGCGGAGGACTATTTTTTAACTACAGATTCGGATTCAGCGTAAAAAAATACGTACGAAAAAGTTGGTCTGGTCAAAAATACAGTCAACGTTTTTTTTTTGTGGGCCACGTAAATCGTGCATAGGTTTTCACCTATTTTTGATTTGTAAGCTAAAAATTGTCTTCAACTGTAAAACATCTATGAAAAATGATTATTATCAAGATTTTAAAAACGATAAATATGTAGAAAAGTTTAAAATATTCATAATCGAGTCTATAGTCTGGATTCTCAGTAAAAAATTTTATCAACCGCAGATCCAAATAAGGAAAGACACGGTATTTTAAATTTTATTTCTGCACTTGAAGCGAGAGTTTGTTGCCGGCACGTGGCAATGGGCCAAAATCTCATTGTCGCCTGAAACGAACTCTCATTTACATATTTCAACTATATATTTCACGTCCTAGTACACAAAAAGTTTTCAGCAATTTAAATTACTCGAATAATTTACTTTATATCAGGAAGTAATATCGATATAATTATACCGTTCGGTAAACCTCGCTTTTCAATTAAATTTTTAAAAATAGAACGTTAGTTACATACTTTAAATAATAATGTTAATAATAATAATAATAATACTAAATAATAATAAATAATTATAAATAACTAATAATAAAAAAAGTACTAAATAATAATAAATAATAATAAATAATTATAAATAATTATTAATAAAAATAGTACTAAATAATAATTAATAATAGAGAAAAATAAAAATTAATAATAATAAATAATAATAAATAATGAATAATAGTAATAATCGTATAATGATAATAATAATAATAATAATAATAATAATAATAATAATAATAATAATAATAGTAATTGCATTAAAAAGTTAAGAATGAATTAAAAAATAATTTAAAATAAATATAACCTTACAAGAAATTCCAGTTACATTAAACACAGTTTTGTTTAAAATAGTCAGAATTTCCGATTACAATACTTTAACAATTCTATTTAAAATAATCCAAATTATAGATCAAATAACCAAAACATTTTTTGATTGTGATTAAATAAAAAATACTAAGCAATTTAATCAAATATTAATTTACTTAATCATTAACCATGAATTATATTTAAATTATCAACGACTAAGACATTGAAAACCAGTAAAATTCATTAACTTCTTGCTGTAAATGATCAAGTGCAAAGATTATCAATCAGGTTAAATAAACAATGAAAATGTGTTCCACCATTTGGTATTTCAATGAAGTATCTATTAGAATTCAAATATTTCTGGTTTTGTTTCTATCATCAAAAGATATCTAAAAAATATTTAAAATTAATTTTAAATATTTAAAGTTAAATTTCAGTTTTCGGAGAAATGTGAAGGATGAGCAATTAAAGAATTTTAATGAAATGTATGCTGCTGAATAACTTTGAACTATAATTATTTACGTACAAAGGAAAAATAACGATTTTCAGTGGAGTTAATTACATACGGAAAAATCTAAAATGAAAAACTGTATGAGTGAATTAATTTCCATTACCAGTTATCCTTTCTCTTAAGCGTCCCTGAGAAAATATTTTTATGTGTAAAAAATCAATGAAGATTAAAGTAAAGCAGACATTAAATAGTGAGTATCTGCTAAGCATGTCGCTTCGATTGCTATTAAAGACACTGACAGTTATTTAGTAAGTTTTATAAAATTTTGTTCACTTTTTCTTGAATATATTGACCATTTAGAGAAAAAAATTTTAATCAAAGTTTTTTTATATCGAAACTCTATAATTGATGAATGAATATGATTAGTTGTAAAATACTAAACTCTATAATTTGATAAATGAATATGATTGGTTGTAAAATATTAAAAATTGAAGAGAAATTTGTAATTAAAATTCGATATGATATTTCTATTTACACATTGCAATTAATTATTTTACTAGAATTTATTATATGTTTATTATTTTCTTATTCTTTTGGATATTACTTTGAATAAAAGAATTTCCTCTTTTGATTTGAACAGTAGCACGAAGTTCGTGAGTGGGGAATATTCTTTCCCTTCAGGTTTTAAATTGGGGGCCTCAACATCTGCTTATCAAATCGAAGGAGCTTGGAACATAAGTGGTACGTTCTAAAAATAAATAAATAAATAAAATAAAGAGTAGAACCAGATGAAAAAAAACGTAATTATTGTTTTAGACAAGGCTGAAAGCATTTGGGACCGATTTGTCCATGAAAAAATTGGTCGTGTTGCAAATAATGACACTGGTGATGTAGCTTGTGATTCTTATCATAAATATAAGGAAGATGTTGCGCTCTTAAAAGAACTTGGCGTGAGTTAAAAAATTCCTTGAACATTAAATCATTAGATGAGTAATTTTACTATGAGTGTTATCCTAATTGTTTCATTGATACAAATCAACAAATCTTCAAATCCTCAAATCTTTAAATCCTTACATCCTCAAAGACTTAAATCCTTAAATCCTCAAAGACTTAAATCCTCAAAGACTTAAATCCTTAAATCCTCAAAGACTTAAATCCTTAAATCCTCAAAGACTTACATCCTCAAATCATCAAATACTCCAATCTTCAATTCTTTAAATCCTTAAATCATCAAATCTTTAAATCCCCTAAAACTCAAACCTTCAAATCCTCAAATGCTCCGATTATCAAATCATGTGAGGAAAACCATCAATAGCTCAAATCCTCAAACCTACAAATCATCACTCCTCAAATCCTCAAAGACTTCAATCCGCAAATACTCAAATCAACAAATAATAAAAGGGATATCCTCAAATCCTCAAAGACGTAAATCCTCCAATACTCAAAACCTTACATTCTCAAATAATCAAATAATATAAGGGAAATTCTCAAATCATCATGTCATCAAATCCTCAAATTAAAAAAAAATGTACATTAGATCTCATTTTTGATTTGCAAACACTTTTTCCAAATATTATCTTGGAATTCAGACTGAAATTGTTCACAGTCTCGTATCAATTTTCATTGAGTTTGAGTCGAATCCTAATTGTTTCAATAAAAAAATTTTAAATACTCATATACTCGAATCATAAAACCCTCAAATCATCGAATCCTTAAATAGTCAAATACTCAAATCATACAATACTCAAATACTTAACTCATCAAATAATCAAATACTCAAATACTTAAATCTTCAAATATTCAAATACTCAAATAATAAAATCTTCAAATTTCCAAAAACTTAAATCCTCTAATCCGCAGAAACTCAAATAATCAAATAATATCAAGAAAATCATCAAAACCTCAAAACCTCCATTCTACGGATCATCACTTCTCAAATCCTCAAATCCTCAAAAACTCTAATCCTCAAATGCTCAGATATTCAAATCCCCAAATGCTTAAATCATCAAATAATATAAGGACATCCTCAAATTTTTAAAGCCGTCAATCCTCCAATACTCAAAACCTCAAATTCTCAAATAATCAAATAATATAAGCGAACTTCTCAAATCATCATATCATCAAATTCTCAAATTAAAGAAAATGTACAAAAGATCTCATTTCTGATCTTCAAACACTTTTTACAAATATTATCTTGGAATTCAGACCTAAATTGTTCACAGTCTCGTATCAATTCTCATTGAGTTTGAGTCGAATCCTAATTGTTTCAATGAAAAAATTCTCAAATACTCATATACTCAAATCATAAAATCCTCAAATCATCGAATCCTTAAATACTCAAATACTCAAATCATCAAATATTCAAATACTCAACTCTTCAAATAATCAAATACCCAAATACTTAAATACTCAAATCATCAAATCATTAAATAACTAAATCATTAAATCATTAAATCTTCAAATTTCAAAAAACTCAAATCCTCGAATCCGCAAAAACTCAAATTATCAAATAATATCAAGAAAATCATCAAAACCTCAAATCCTTCATTCTACAAATCATCACTACTCAAATCCTCAAATACTCAAAAACTCTAATCCTCAAATACTCAGATGCTGAAATCATCAAATAATATAAGGGAAATCCTTAAATCCTCAAAAATTTAAACCCTAAAATCCTCAAACAATTAACTAATATAAGAGACATCCTCAAATACTCAAATGCTCAAATCATCAAGTAATATAAGAGGCACCCTCAAATCCTCAAAAACTCGAACCCTCAAATCCTCAAACAATCATCTAATATAAGAGACATCCTTAAATCATCATATCATCAAGTCCTTAAATCTACAAATCATCAAATCCTGAAATTAGAGAAAATATACATCGGCTCTCGTTTCTGATCTACAAACACTATTTCCAATTATTATCTTGGAATTCAGACTTAAATTGTTCACAGACTCGTATTGATTCTCATTGAGTTTGAGTCGAATCCTAATTGTGTCAATGAAAAAATTCTCAAATACTCATATACTCAAATCATAAAATCCTCAAATCCTTGAATCCTTGAATAGTCAAGTATTCAAATCATTACATTATCAAATACCCAAATCATCACATCATTAAATCATTCAATCTTTAAATATCCAAAAACTAAAATCCGCAAATCCGAAAAACTCAAATTATCAAATAATATCAAGAAAATCATCAGAACCTCAAGTCTTTAAATCGACAATTCAGAAAATTTTCAAATCCTCACTCCTCAAATCCACAAATACTCAAAACGCCAATCCTCAAATATTCAAATTCTCAAATACAAAAATTCTTAAATCATTAAATAATACACGGGACATCGGCAGATCCTCAAAAACTCCAACCCTCAAATCCTCAATTAAGTAACTAATGTAAGGGACATCCTCGAATACTCAAATCATCATGTCATCAAGTCCTTAAATCTACAAATCATCAAATCCTCAAATTAGAGAAAATATACATTGGTTCTCATTTCTGATCTACAAACACTATTTCTCATTATTATCTTGGAATTCAGACTTAAATTGTTCACAGGCTCGTATCGATTCTTCTTGAGATTGAGCCGAATCCTAATTGTTTCATGGAAAAAAAATTCACAAATACAAATCATCAAATCTTCAACTCATCACTCCTCGTATCCTGAAATCCTCATAGACTTAAATTCTCAGATACTCAAATACTCAAATCCCCAAATGCTCAAGTCATCAAATAATATAAGACATATCTTCAAGTCCTCAGAAACTCCAACCCTTAAATCCTCAATCAATCAACTAATATAAGGGACATCCTTAAATATTCAAATCATCATATCATCAAATCCTTAAATCTACAAATTATCAAATCCTAAAATTAAAGAAAATATGCATTGGTTCTCATTTCTGATCTATAAACACTATTTACTATTATTATCTTGGAATTCAGACTTAAATTGTTCACAGGCTCGTATTGATTTTCATTGAGATTGAGTCGAATCCGAATTGTTTCATTAAAAAAAATTCTCAAATACAAATAATTAAATTTTCAAATCGTCAATCCTTAAATCCTCAAATCTTTGAAGACTCCAATCCTCAAATAGTCAAATCCCCAAATGCTCAAATCATCAAATAATATAAGGGACATATTTAAATCCTGAAATATTCCAACCCTCAAATCCTCAAACTATCAACTAATATAAGGGACATCCTTAAGTAGTCAAATACTTAAATCAATAAATCTTCAAATCATCAAATACTCAAATCATCAAATCATTAAATCTTCAAATATCCAAAAACAGAAACCCGCAAATCCGCAAAAACTCAAATAATATCAAGATCAAATAATATCAAAAAAATCATCAAAACCTCAAATCCTTAAATCTACAATTCATCAAATTTTCAAATCACTATTCTTCAAATCCTCAAACCCTCGAAGATACTCAAAGACTCCAATACTCAGATATTCAAATCCTCAAGTGCCCAAATTCTCGAATCATCAAATAATACAAGGGACATCCGCAAATCCTCACAAACTCTATCCCTCAAATCCTCAAATAATCAGCTAATACAAGGGACATCCTCAAATACTCAAATCATCATATCACCAATTCCTTAAATCTACAAATCATCAAATCCTCAAATTAAAGAAAATATACGTTGGTTCTCATTTTTCATCCACAAACAATATTTCCCATTATTATCTTGGAAGTCAGACCTTAATTGTTCACAGGCTCGTATCGATTTTCATTGAGATTGAGTCGAATCCGAATTGTTTCATTAAAAAAATTCTCAAATACAAATAATTAAATTTTCAAATCGTCAATCCTTAAATCCTCAAATCTTTGAAGACTCCAATCCTCAAATAGTCAAATTCCCAAATGCTCAAATCATCAAATAATATAAGGGACATATTCAAATCCTGAAATATTCCAACCCTCAAATCCTCAAACAATCAACTAATATAAGGGAAATCCTTAAGTAGTCAAATACTCAAATCAATAAATCTTCAAATCATCAAATACTCAAATCATCAAATCATTAAATCTTCAAATATCCAAAAACAGAAAACCGCAAATCCGCAAAAACTCAAATAATATCAAGATCAAATAATATCAAGAAAACATTCAAAACCTTAAATTCTCAAATTTCAAATTCTTAAATCATCAAATAATACAAGGGATATCTGCAAATCCTCAAAAACTCCAACCCTCAAATCCTCAAATAATCAACTAATACAAGGGACATCCTCAAATACTCAAATCATCATGTCATCAAGTCCTTAAATCTACAAATCATCAAATTCTCAAAAAAAGAAAATATACGTTGGTTCTCATTTCTCATCCACAAACAATATTTCCCATTATTATCTTGGAAGTGAGACTTAAATGGTTCACAGGCTCGTATCGATTCTCATTGAGATTGAGTCGAATCCGAATTTTTTCATTAAAAACAAATTCTCAAATACAAATCATTAAATTTTCAAATCGTCACTCCTTAAATTCTCGAAGACTCCAATCCTCAAATACTCAAATCCCTAAATGCTCAAATCATCAAATAATATAAGGGACATATTCAAATTCTGAAATATTCCAACCCTCAAATCCTCAAACAATCAACTAATATAAGGGACATCCTTAAATAGTCAAACAGTCAAATCAATCAATCATCAAATCATCAAATACTCAAATCATCAAATCATTCAATCTTTAAATATCCAAAAACAGAAAACCGCAAATGCGCGAAAACTCAAATAATATCAAGAAAATAATCAAAACCTTAAATTTTCAAATCTCAAATTCTCAAATCATCAAATAATACAAGGGATATCCGCAAATCCTCAAAAACTCCAACCCTCATATCCTCAAATAATCAGCTAATACATGGGACATCCTCAAATACTAAAATCATCATATCATCAGGACCTTAAATCTACAAATCATCAAATCCTCAAATTAGAGAAAATATACATTGGTTCTCATTTCTGATCTACAAACCCTATTTCTCATTATTATCTTGGAATTCAGACTTAAATTGTTCATAGGCTCGTATCGATTCTCCTTGAGATTGAGTCGAATCCTAATTGTTTCATGGAAAAAAAATTGACAAATACAAATCATCAAATCTTCAACTCATTACTCCTCATATCCTGAAATCCTCATAGACTTAAATTCTCAGATACTCAAATACTCAAATCCCCAAATGCTCAAATCATCAAATAATATAAGACATATCTTCAAATCCTCAAAAACTCCAACCCTCAAATCCTCAAACAATCAACTAATATAAGGGATATCCTTAAATATTCAAATCATCATATCATCAAATCCTTAAATCTACAAATTATCAAATCCTAAAATTAAAGAAAATATGCATTGGTTCTCATTTCTGATCTATAAACACTATTTACTATTATTATCTTGAAATTCAGACTTAAATTATTATTAATAGTCTCGTATCGATTCTCACTGAGTTTGAGTCGAATCCTTATTTTTTTAATGAAAAAATCCTTAAATCCTTATACACTCAAATCATACACTCAGAAAGTCCTTAAATCATCGAATCCTCAAATAGTCAAATACTCAAATCATCAAGTGATCAAATAATCAAATCACCAATTTATCAAATTTTCAAATCATCACTCCTCAAACTCCAACCCTCAAATTCTCAAATGCTCAAGTCAACAAATAATATAAGAAACCCTCAAATCCTCCAACACACGAATTCTCAAATAGTCGAATCCTCAAATTCTCAAATAACCAAATAAAATAAGGGACATCCTCAAATTTTCGTAACATATAATTAAACGCTCAATTCTACTAATCATTAAATTTTCGAATTGAAGAAAATGTACATTGGTTCTTATTTCCGTTCTACAAACACATTTTCCAATTATTAACTTGGAATTCAGCGTTTAATTATATATTATTCAAAGGCTTGTATAGATTTTCATTGAGTTTGAGTCGAATCCTAATTGTTTCATTGAAAAAAATACTAATGTACTCAAATAATACAATCATAAAATCCTCAAATCATCGAATCCTCAAATTGTCAAATACTCAAATCATTAAATCATGAAATACTTGAACACTCAAATCATTAATTCGTTAAATACTCAAATCATCAATTCATCAAATATTCAAATCCCCAAAAACTCCAATCCTAAAATCCACAAATACACAAATTATCAAATAGTATCAGGGAAATCATTAAAACCTGAAATCCTCAAATCATCAAATTTTTATATCATCTCTCCTCAAATCGTCAAATTCTCAAAAACTTCAATCCTCAAATCCTCAAATACTTGAGTTATCAAATAGTATCAGGTAAATCATCAAAACCTCAAATCCTAAGATCATCAAATTTTCATATCATCTGTCCTCAAATCATCAAATTCTCAAAGTATGACATAAAGGACTTCCTCAAATCCTCAAAGACTGCAATCCTCAAATAACCAAATCCTTAATTCTTAAATAATCAAATAATATAAGAGACATCCTCACATTCTCAAATCATCAAATTCTCAATCCTAAAAATCATCAAATTCTCAAATTGAAGAAAATATACATTGGTTCTTATTTCTGATCTACAAACACATGTTCCCAATATTATGTTGAAATTCAGCCTTAAGTTGTTTACAGGCTCTTATCGATTCTCAT